>JAOZGT010000019.1:1862585-2009352 GCA_035578325.1 Coelinius sp. EB29 | reverse complement strand
GCTGGAGGACTCTTGGTGGATTTAAGGGTCACTTGGTCTAGTCTGAAGGCCTCTTGGTGGATTCAAGAGTCACTTGGTCTAGGCTGGAGGCATCTGGGTGGATTCAAGAGTCACTTGGTCTAGTCTGAAGGCCTCTTGGTGGATTCAAGAGTCACTTGGTCTAGGCTGGAGGACTCTTGGTGGATTTAAGGGTCACTTGGTCTAGTCTGAAGGCCTCTTGGTGGATTCAAGAGTCACTTGGTCTAGGCTGGAGGCATCTGGGTGGATTCAAGAGTCACTTGGTCTAGTCTGAAGGCCTCTTGGTGGATTCAAGAGTCACTTGGTCTAGGCTGGAGGCATCTGGGTGGATTCAAGAGTCACTTGGTCTAGGCTGGAGGCCTGGAGGTAGATTCAAGAGTCATTTGCTCTGGGCTAGAGGCCTGGCAGTGGATTCAACAGTCATTTGCTCTAGGCTGGAGGCCTCGGGGTGGATTCAAGAGTCATTTCCTCTAGGCTAGAGGCCTGGAGGTGGATTCAACAGTCATTTGCTCTAGGCTGGAGGCCTCCAGCTAGATTCAAGAGTCATTTGCTCTAGGCTGGAGGCCTGGAGGTAGATTCAAGAGTCACTTGGTCTAGTCTGAAAGCCTCTTGGTGGATTCCAAAGGACCTCCTGGAGCCTTCCAAACATTTTGAAATCTGACCCTTGAATCCACCCAGATGCCTTCAGACTAGAGAAACTGACCCTTGAATCCACCCAGAGGCCTCCAGCCTAGAGAAACTGACCCTTGAATCGACCCAGAGGCCTCCAGCCTAGACCAAGTGACCCTTGAATCCACCCAGATGCCTTCAGACTAGAGAAACTGACTCTTGAATCCACCAAGAGGCCTCCAGCCTAGACCAAGTGGCTCTTGAATCCACCCAGATGCCTCCAGCCTAGACCAAGTGACTCTTGAATCCACCAAGAGGCCTTCAGACTAGACCAAGTGACCCTTAAATCCACCAAGAGTCCTCCAGCCTAGACCAAGTGGCTCTTAAATCCATCTAGAAGCCTCCAGCCTAGACCAAGTGACTCTTAAATCCACCAAGATGCCTTCAGACTAGAGAAACTGACCCTTGAATCCACCCAGATGCCTTCAGACTAGAGAAACTGACTCTTGAATCCACCAAGAGGCCTCCAGCCTAGAGAAACTGACCCTTGAATCCACCCAGATGCTTTCAGACTAGAGAAACTGACTCTTGAATCCACCAAGAGGCCTTCAGCCTAGACCAAGTGGCTCTTGAATCCACCCAGATGCCTCCAGCCTAGACCAAGTGACTCTTGAATCCACCAAGAGGCCTTCAGACTAGACCAAATGACCCTTAATATCCACCAAGAGTCCTCCAGCATTAGATAAATGACTCTTAAACTCACCTAGAAGTCTCTAGTTTGGATAAACTGACTCTTAAATCCACCTAGATTCCCCCAGTCCACATAAGATGACTCTTGAATTCACCTAGAGTGCTCCATCATAGGAGAAATTACTCTTGAATCCACCTAGAGTCCTCCACCTTCTCATTTTTCAATTTTTATTAACTTTATTTGTAAAAAAAAATAATGTATATAGTTGTCCGCACGTTTAAATCTACTGCGCATCGCGCGTTTCTGAGAGGAGTGCGCGCGCCGAAGGAGGCGGACCGAATGCAATCAGCTGACGATTTTTAGAGTTTTAACCATTAAATAATTCAATAATTAATTACGGGAAAACGAGTGAACGGGGAATATCGGTTATTGCTTCAATTTTGTAGAGCGTTTTTGCCTCTACATTCCGGTATTTTTTTCTTAACGATTGATTGAGTTTGAGTGAAGATATTTAATTTCTTGGCGTTCATGCAAAAAATTAATTAGTTTTTAATTTTTTTTAATAACTTCCCAGACTTTCTGCAGTGCGACAAATTAATGGGTAGTTCAGTGAATTTTTCTCTATCGAACGGTATTTATTTCATCGACATGCTTTTTACTTCCCGGTTTATGTCTAGATTGATTACACTACCAGTCACGCGGATAATTTTAGTCTCCGGTTTCGTTATGACGTCATGGTACACGGTACAGCACGCTCTTATGACAATAGAGCCAGTGGAAGGTAGATGGGCGCACCCCCTACTGTGCAGAAAGCCACACTGGTTTTTACCAATATGTATATATAATTTGATTTCTCTCAATTTACATTCAAACGAAAACATGGATACGAGGTGGAAGCACCCCTTTACTGCCATGATCTGTGGACCAACAGGTTGCGGAAAAACATTTTTTGTTAAAAGATTTTTGAAAGAAATCAAAGAGATGTGCGACACACCGATTGACAAAGTTTTTTTTTATTACGCCGAGTGGCAGCCAGGATATTCTGATTACGATAAAAATTTTGTTGAATTTCGCGAAGGATTGCCAAAATCAAATGATTTCGATGATAATAAACCAAAACTGGTTGTAGTCGATGACTTGATGCGTGAATCGTCGAATGGTTCAATAGTTGATTTATTCACAAAAGGCAGTCACCATAAAAATCTGAGTGTCATGTTTATATCTCAAAATTTATTCCATCAAGGAAAGGGTCAACGAGATATTTCATTAAATATAAATTACATTGTTGTATTCAAAAATCCCCGTGACCGTGTACAGATTGCACATTTGGCTTGTCAAATATTCCCTGAGGATCCAAAATTTCTGCAAGAGGCATATTTTGATGCTACATCACAGCCTCATGGATATCTATTGTTTGATTTGAAACAGACAACACCTGAAAATTGTGGATTTCGTACAAGTGTATTTCCTAGCGACCCCTATCAATATGTTTATGTGCCACGAAAGGCTTACAATATAAAAGGAGGAGGCTCATCACAGCGTGTACCAGTTGTGCGTATGTAATGGCTAAGACAAGTCGTTCAAGGAGCGGCTCTGTTTGCAAGTCGATTGGGGCGAAGAATACAGCCTTGTTGCATGCCCTTGTGCACGCACCCCCAAGAACACGCCAAGCACTGATAAAACACGCTAATAAAGATTTGATTCGTTGTATTTGTGAGTGTGCTTTCAATTTATTACACGGAAATATTCCTTTGAGAGATTGTGAAAAATCGAAATTGTGCAAACATAAAAAAATTTTGAGAAAATTGGCCGATAGAAAACAGAGTTTATCCAGCAAGAAGAAAATTCTCAATCAGAAAGGGGGAGCCTTTTTACCTATGCTGTTGGGTCCTCTCATTAGTGCTCTTATTTCAACAATTGTGAATAATGGAACATGCGAGAAAAATGATACTTGTGCCTGAGGAAAGTGTGGATAAATTAAGGAATTCTTCACATGGAAATGTGCACAATGTTCTAACTGAATTGGCAAAAGAAATTCAACCGTCAGCTCAAACTCCTGGTACTACTGAAAGTCGTTTGGATGCTCAATTACTGGAAATTTTAAATTTTAAAACACCTAAAGACGATCATGAAAGGTGGAAATTGTATAATGATGTTTTGAGACGGTATTTATTTTACACTGGACGGAACAAGAGTCACTCATCACCAACCCAAGAAGTCAATGATACGCCCCAAGAGAACCGGTACGCTCCAGAGGCTATTGTAGCTACAATACCTGTAACGTTCAAAAGAAAAACCGCGGGTATTCTTCAATATATCGATACAGCCGATGCAGGGAAAAGGTTAAAGTGGGACGCACAAGGGCAGGTGACATTGGATGGCCGATTACTTACTGGAGTGAATATTGTCGATCTCATACAAGACGTCGTTCGATCACGTAAAAATTATAACGCTAAAGGTTGGGAACGTTTTGCAGCATACTTACATAGCATAAATACACTTCAAGAGTTTTTGGGTAATCCTAAATTTCAACGCCAACTGATAAACTCACCGGCGAATCAGAGTCATCGCGTAGAACCTGAGATTTCAGACGACGACAGTTCTATAGATGGTGACCTGCCACCACCACCGGGATCATCACAGTCTTACGCTGAAGGAGGAATTAGGCGCCATATGTTAACACCCAATAGATCTGTCGCTGATTTTAGGAGGAGGGGACAGAAACTCAAATTTAGGGAATCAAGGCCCAACCATAGTCCTTACGAAAAGAGAAAATCTCTTAATCTATCGTCATGGCTTCACTTTTAGAAGAAGAGAAATTATCGAAAACATATTTTGATCCTGTAGAACCTGTGGCATATACAGGTGCTCGAAATATTTTATCAAAATACAAAAAAGTAATATCAGAGAAAAAAATAAAAAATTGGCTGAATGCACAAAACACATACACTCTTCATGAACCTATTAGACGAAAATTTCCACGTTTACATTATACAGTGAACAATATTGATGATTTATGGGAGGCAGACTTGGTGGAGTTGAGATCATTGAAGACATATAACAATGGAATCTCTTATTTGCTTGTGGTTATAGACGTCCTTAGTAAGTTTGCCTGGGTCGAACCCATAAAGGACAAGTCAGCGCCTCAGGTACTCGAGGCCTTTAAGCGTATTTTGAAGAGGAGTGGCGGCCGTATTCCTGTTTGCATACAAACTGACAAGGGGAAAGAATTTGTAGCCAGTAGCGTTCAGAAATTTTTCTCTGATAAAAAAATACAATTTCGTCTCGCTCGTAATCCTGATATCAAGGCAGCTGTTGTCGAGCGTTTTAATCGAACATTGAAAGAACGTATGTGGCGTTACTTTACACACAATAGAACATATGAATATATAGATGTTTTGCAGAAAATTGTTGACTCTTATAACAATTCAAGACATTCCTCAATAAAGATGGCGCCGGCGGCCGTGACCATCGACAATGCCTCACATGCATGGCGTAATATACAAGATCGTTTCAAATCGGAAAAACCTCGTAAAAAAACCTTTAAATACAAGGTAGGGGACTATGTACGCATCAGTAGAGCTAAAAGCATCTTCGAGAAAGGATACGAGTATAATTGGAGTAAAGAAATATTCCAAATTACTAAAACTCTATTGAAACAGTCGTTACCTATATATGAAGTGAAAGATTTAGCTGATGAACCGATTGAAGGATTTTTCTATGAGCAAGAATTAGTACTTGTCAATAAACAGCCTGATGATAAATTTGTAATTGAACGCGTTTTACGTTCTAAAGGAAAAGGAAAAAATAAACAAGTTCTCGTTCAGTGGGAGGGATATCCTGTGAAATTCAACTCGTGGATACCTGCAACAGAGTTGGAAGGCGTAGGGAAAAAATGAAGCGGAATGATTTTTATATGGTGCTGCCTAGCAACAGCAGCATGGACTATCATCCTGACAATACAGCATCGAGATTTACAACATTACTCCCAAAACAAATTGAGCTAGAAGGGCAATGGGCTGTGGCATTGAGCGAGATACAGTTTCCTTGTAATTTTCTACACATATCTGATAGAGCTGATTCCAGTATCTTCATTACAAATTATGCCCAGAAAGGACCAGAAGGCACTCAAGCGGTTGAAGAAGTGCATACGATGAAAAAATCATTCATGCCGGTTGCAGTTTTTAAAGATGTGAAGGATCTCATAGAAATATTGAATGGTATAAAACCATTGAGAGATCACTTTAGATTTCAATATACAGCGCAACAGGGATTTGTGATGATCGGAAAAATTTGTAATTACGAAAAATGCGGAAGTCATAAGCATGGTCTGGAGTTTTCAGATAAAGTAATGGATATGTTAGGTTTTGAAAGAAAACCACTCATTTTCAAAGACGGTGTGCCTTCTCATGAAGGGTCTCTACCTGCTAGCCTGTCCCGAGGTTTACCGGAGAGTTTATTTGTGTATAGCGATCTCTGTTCCCCTTATGTGACGGGTGATGTACAGTCATCTCTCTTGTGCGTAGTACCATTCAATTCCGCTGGCTATACCTATGGTGCTACGCATTGTGCAACTTTTTCGACGCCTCATTACATACCCCTAATGCGCCACTCATTCCGCACAATTGAAATAGATATAAGGAGTCATCGCGGCGAATTGATACCATTCGAGTACGGGCCTTTAAACGTGACACTTCATTTCAAGCGGATTGATTAAATAGATATGAGTCCCTACATTGCATACTACGAAAATCAGGCTGGCGGTGGGGGTGCTGTTGAGAGATACAACAATTTTGGCCGTGTTTATGCAGGGAACCCTTACCAACGGGGGCATGGAATTGGGGCTTTCCTCGGGGGCCTTTTCCGGCGCATTCTGCCATACATTGGTAGCGCAGCTCGAGCAGTCGGTAAAGAGGCTCTCAGTACAGGGTTTAACGTTGTAACCGATGTAGTGTCAAATGGAAAACCATTAAAGGTGGCGCTTGAGGACCGTTTGACGGAATCGGGGTTGAAATTGAAAAGAAAGGCTCAGGAAAAAATTGGGTCCATGATGCGCGGTTCTGGATATAAAAGAAAACGAAAACGTCTCAGAGCTCATAAGCTCGTTGGACGTGGATCGGTTAAGACATCCAAAACCGGGAAGGGTAAAAAGAAGAAGAGAGCTGCTTCAAAAAATAGAAAAATAAAAGTTAGGAGAGTGAAAAAAAGTAAATCAAAGAGGAAAACTCGTGACGTCTACGATATTTTTCATTAATCATCATGTCTTTCCTACATTCTCATTCTTCGGAGTGCGTGAAATAGGAGCTGGATCTGTTCACATTACCACCCACACAGACCAGTATTGAACATTCACAATTTGTTTACTACAACCCTGTGTCTACTTTATCGGACGACACTCCAATTGAATTCATAGTTCCTGGTCATGGAGAGGAATATATTGATTTGGCACATACTATGTTAAAAATACGGGCAAAGATTGTGAAACCTGATGGCACCGCGGCTGTTGCCGATTCCGTGGGACCAGTGAATAATTTTCTGCATTCTATGTTCAATCAAGTGGATGTATATTTTAACCAGAAAGTTGTTACACCCCCGAATAACCTCTATGGCTATAGGGCATACATTGAAACACTGCTCAATTATGGAAATGATGCTAAGAACTCGCACCTTGGAATGGACTTATAGGCAACGGATTCGCATTCTGAAATGGAAACTGGCACTGTTCCTGGTGAAAACGTGAGGCCAAACCAAGGTCTTGCAACTCGCCATTCATTTACGAAGGGTGGAAAAGTATTTGATATGCTTGGACATTTACATTGTGACGTGTTCACACTACAAAAAGTAGGATCTTAGGAGGGTTCTTAAACTAAGATCTAACGTCTTAAGAACGATAAAGAGTCTTAAAATAAGATCTATTTCGTATCTTATAATGATGTTCTTACGCAATTAAGATCCTTTATAGATCTTAGATAGAAATAAGATTCGTTTCGAATCTTAAATTTTAAGATCCCCAATTTAAGATCCAAATAGAGTCTCAATTTAAGATTCTCAAAGTGATTTAAGAACATGAGGTGTAAGACACTTTGCAAATGTAAGATGCGCGTGGCGATTAAGATCCAAAATGTAAGACTATTTCCGAGTCTTACGATAAACTGATATTATCAATTAATGAATCCGTTTATTGGTCAATCGATCGAAGTTAAAATCCATTAATTAATAAATTAGTGGTTTTATTTATCCATACATTAATTAATTAAATTAGTTGAATAATTGATCCAATAACATATGTATTCTTTTGAAAAAAAATGACAATAGACAGATATCGAAAGCTCCGAATCACGGCATCAATGTTATAAGACAATGTCAAGGGAAGATTTTTTTTTGGTAATTATCAAGGGACTAATAATTTTGTTGTTCTTTAACAGGAGTATAATGCCATGTGACAAATGTCAAAGGACAATTTTTTTTTTTTTTTTTTTAATCAAAGGACTAATAATTTTGTTGTTCTTTAACAGTAGTATAATGCCATGTGACAAATGTCAAAAAACAATTTTTTTTTTTAATTTTTTTTAAATCAAAGGACTAATAATTTTTTTGATCTTTAACACTAGTATATTGCCATGTGACAAATGTCAAAAGACAATTTTTTTTTTTCATTTTTTTTAAATCAAAGGACTAATATTTTTTTTTTCTTTCAAAGGACTGATATTTTTTTTTTCAAAGGACTAATAATTTTTTTTTAATCAAAGGACTTAAAAAATTATAGTCCCTTCATTTTAAAACAAGTAGGCGACAGCGACATACGACTATAGATTTGTAACTACAGATTTGCGGTTGTGGAGTTTGTTAATTTTACGTGTGCATTTTCTTCTCACCATCAATCAATTAATGGAGCGCTTCCGAATACTCCTTTCAATCCTTTTCGCGTATTATTATAGTAAATGTTTTGCATTTCATATCTCGAAAGTTGAATATCTCCGGAACCACCTGCCTGATTAAGCTGATTTGAAATACCAAACATGACAATCATGAGAGTCACCTTCATGCCAAATTTCAAGTTGATATCTCAACTTTTTCAAAAATTAGCATCTTTACAAGGATTTTCAGTGAAAAACAGAAAAATAGCCATATATCGAAATTTTTGTATCAACGGGTATACATATTTTGATTGATTAAGATAGAAGACATCGAGATGAAGGTGTTGAAAAAAAAAAAAATTAATCGATTGAGTCGTTTTCGAGATATTCGATAAAATCGATTTACGTTCAACGTTGAATATCTTCAGAACCGCTTGTCCAATTGAGCTCATTTTTATTATCAAACATGAAAATCATGAGAGTCACTTTCATGCCAAATTTTAAGTTGATATCTCCATTTTTTAAAAAGTTAGCGTGTTTATAGGAATTTTCCGCGAAAAACAGAAAATTGGCCATATCTCTAAAACCTTGCATCGACCGGTATATATATCCTGGTTGATTCAGATAGTAGACAACGAGACGAAGATTTTGAAAAAAAAAAAAGCCAATAGGTTTGGTAATTTCTGAGATATTCACAAAAAACGATTTACAAACAAATCACTATTCCTCAAAAACTACTCAATCGATCGAGCTGAAATTTGGCACAGAATTAGTATCAGCTAATACCAACAATCTGACAAAATTTCAGATTTTTCGGAAATGATTTTCTCAATTAATTGGTCAATATAAGGAAAAGTGACCCCCGAGTGGACACGCGACAGACGGACATTGGCTCCAAATTCGTATTTTCATGTTTCAGACCATTCTACATCATTTCCAGCCAAAATTAGAAAATGTTAAAATCGGTCGATGACAATGCTTCTATTCGGAAGCAAAAAAGAAAAAAAAATTGTTCTTTGACGTTTGTCACATGGCATCATACTACTGTTAAAGAAAAAAATTGTCTTTTGATGAAAAAAAAAATTAGTTCTTTGATTTTGAATAAAACAAAAAGAAATTATTAGTCCTTTGACATTTGTCACTTGGCATCATGCTACTGTTAAAAAAATAGTCCTTTAATTAAAAAAAAAAATTAGTCCTTTGTTTTCAAATAGGAAAAAAAAAATTATTAGTTCTTTGATTTAAAAAAAAAATTATTAGTCCTTTGATAAAAAGAAAATATTAGTCCTTCGATTTAAAAAAAATGAAAAAAAGTTATTGTCCTCTGACATTTGTTACATGACATAATGCTACTGTTGAAAAAAAAATAGTCCTTTGATAGAAAAAAAATTATTAGTCCTTCGATAAAAAAAAAAATTAGTCCTTTGATTTAAAAAAAATGAAAAAAAATTGTCTTTTGACATTGGTCACATGACATAATGCTACTGTTGAAAAAAAAAATAGTCCTTTGATAGAAAAAACATTATTAGTCCTTCGATTAAAAAAAAAAATTAATCCTTTGATTTAAAAAATATGAAAAAAAAATTATCCTCTGACATTTATCACATGGCACTATACTACTGTCAAAGAAAAATAAAAATTATTATTCCTTTGAAAAAAAAAATATCAGTCCTTTGAAAGAAAAAAAAAATATTAGTCCTTTGATTAAAAAAAAATGAAAAAAAAAAAAATTGTCCTTTGACATTTGTCACATGGCATTATACTACTGTTAAAGATCAAAAAAATTATTAGTCCTTTGATAAAAAAAAAAATGTCCTTTGACATTTGTCACATGGCATTATACTACTGTTAAAGATCAAAAAAATTATTAGTCCTTTGATAAAAAAAAAATGTCCTTTGACATTTGTCACATGGCATTATACTACTGTTAAAGATCAAAAAAATTATTAGTCCTTCGATAAAAAAAAAAAAAAAAATTGTCCTTTGACATTTGTTACATGGCATTATGCTACTGTTCAAAAAAATAGTCCTTTGACATTTGTTCCATGATAGAAAGACAATCCGAATAAAATTAACGAAAGAAAGGAAAATAAAAAAAGATTTAATAAATCATTTTCAAAAATTAATTAAAAGAAACAAAAATAAAAAAATAAAAAATAAGATCCGAAATGCATCTTAGCCTCAAGATGAAAAATCAATCTTAAACTGAGTCATATTTGAGTACTTAGAAATTGGGACATTTCGATCTTAAAAATCGGACAAATGGATCTTGAAATAAGATCCGAATTTTTGTAGTGCAATCAGGATAAGTTTTTGCTCAACGGCGTGGAACTGCGTGTTCGTCTTATTCGGGCGAAAAATGAATTTTGTCTTATGGATGCTACAGCGCACGGCTATAAAGTTCACGTTATGGAGGCTTCATTGATTATCAGACGTGTAAAGCTCAGCCCAGGCATATTAATAGCCCACGCAAAAACCCTAGCTAAGACAACGGCTAAATATCCCCTCACACGCGTGGAGGTCAAGTCTTTTGTATTACATAATGGAATTATGAGTGAAACAATAGATAATACAATTCTGGGACAATTACCTAAGAGGATCATACTAGGATTGGTGGAAAATGCTAGTTTCAATGGCTCAAGGACAAAAAACCCTTTCAATGTCAAACATTTTGGCCTCAACTTTTTGTGCCTTAATGTCGATGGACGGCAAGTACCTTCAAAACCCCTGCAACCAAATTTCGCTACTGAAGAGTGTCTGGACGTAGAGGCCTATAATACACTGTATGGTGGTACAGGAGTACATTTCGGAGATCATGGAAATGGGATTTCTCGTCATGCATACTCTGAGGGATATTCTTTCTTCATTTTCGACCTGACTCCTGATTTATCGGCAAGTTGTGCTAGCCATTGGAATCTTGTCAGGAGTGGAAGTGTCCGCATTGAATTACGTTTTGACAGGGCCACAGAGCAAAATGTAAATTGCATACTTTATGCAGAATACGATAATTTGCTGGAAATTGACTCGACAAGACACCCCGGGGGGTCCCTAAAACACGCTCGACCACCTGGACAATAGACCCGAAGGGGGGAGGGGGACCTAAAAGACGCTCGACCATCTGAACAATAGACCGGAAGGGGGGAGGGGGAATTCCTGGAAGACACTCGCCAATCTCGCCCTCTTACTACTTATATAGAACAAAGCTACTATTAAAATTTTGGAGACTGAAAATACATTTTATGGCGGTCACGGATTAACCACGGAGCAAAAATATATTTGACAAGAAAATTACAAAGAAAAGGGGATGATTTATGACGGTCGAAAACTAATATTGAAAGGAGAGTTGAGGATTCAATTGAATTTTCAAGAGTACTGCAAAAACTTTATAGTTTTATAATGGTTTGGGGCACAGTCCCAAGGTAATACAATTGATTGGGGAATGGGCCCAACCAAGGCTTTAATCCGGTCGAAGAATTTCCGGAAAATATTTGGAAGGAAATGCAATTGCTTAATGGCAGTGGGTTATAAATTGTGGGATAAGAATTTACTTTAGAAATATCGACAATGAAATAACGGGACCTCATGAGCGCTTGAACCTTCCTAGAATCATTAACTAAAATATAATTTAAATTATTTCAGAGAATATTCACTTATTTAATCTCTATTTTCACCAATTATTCTTAATTAAATTCATGTCTAAAAATATCATCTCTATCCCAGATTCAAATATTTTCTCATTTCTAGTGATGAAGGTGTACCACTTAGAGACCCCACCTTCATCCTAGTTACATCGTGACAAGGACGTCACAACGTCAAACATAGGAACATATTTTGGATGTGGATATGTCTATGCAGAGAGTATCCTCAGAGAACCCACGGTACGGAGTTGGTAATTTTGGCCGTAGAGCGCCTCCTAGATCAAGTATGGCTGCAGAAACTAAAATCTGCTGTGAGATTGAGTACCGCTGCACTTCGTTCAACGGCGGCCGCGCTGTTTGATCATTGTTTGTTCAATTGAACTCGTTCTTTCAAATGCTGTTTAGTACAAACTGATCATTACGCCTATTTGTTAGAACGTTTTTTCTCCCAGATTCCTTTATCATAATGTTGATTGACAATGAAAGATTGTCTTGATTGTTGACTTTTTATTCATGTTCTGATTGGTTGATGGATCAATTAATGATTTCCATGACTACGAGAATCGTTCTATTTGTATTGAATTGCGCGCAGTTCATGTGTAGTTTTTTTGTTTGTTTTTTTTTTTGGTTATTCATCTGTTGTTATAACCGTTTTTTTCTTTACATTTTCCCTATTTTTCAGCTTTTCTCACGAGTTGCGTGTAGCCCAGATGTCAATTATGAAATATTACACGAGAAATAATCGAAAAGACAAAATTTTGGATAGGCTGGTACCATGGGTGAGCCTTCTTCCAGCCAAAATGGCCAATTTTGACATTTTCTCTAATTCAACGATTTTTCAATTTTTATCGCGAGTTCTGAGTAGCCGGGCAGCTATTATAGAGATATCAAACTAGAAAGAATCGGTAAGACAAAATTTTGGGTGGGCCGGTTTCAGGGGTCAGCCATTCTCCAGTCAGAGTGGCCAATTTTGACATTTTCTTTACTTCAACGATTTTTCAATTTTTCTCGCGAGTTCTGAGTAACCGGGCAGCAAGTATAAAAATATAACAAGCTGTCATATTCTAAATGTTAAGAAATGATGGAAATTGTGCGCTACAGCGTTTACTGGAAGGTCGTCGCGCGCGTTAGCGCGCCCTAGTTCCGATCAAAAATTCGATGAAAAGCCGAAAAAACATCGATTCGGAACATACGTCCCTTTTACTTCAAATAAAAAAGGGGTTTTTGGAACTTACGCCCCTTTCACTCTACGGCGACGATATTATCGATACATTGAAATAAATAAGCCAGAAAAAACATCATTCTCAAAATTATATTATTCTTTATAATTCATTCCTATTTTACTTACTTCATTCGACGAAAAATATGCGTTCTAGTCCAAGGGGGGTGCTTTCATTCCAGCTACCTGAGTTTATGATAGAGTACCTCTTTTTTTTTGCACAACTACCACTAGTACACCCACGGCACGTACATTCTGACGACAGAATTTATATTTTTCGAAACTTGAGCGATCAAAAATTTTCTGTTTTAACACAATCAAGAGGTAACGATAAAATTCCCAGATATAATTTTCTATGATCTGAAAAACAATCGTATACTTCTGGATAAATTCATTGAAGAGCGAAGAGAGGGATCATTTTTGCTGTTGAAAGATCGGCAGCGCGCAATGCAAGTTAAGTCACTTGAAGAAATTTTATATTTTCTCTCAATGAATGTTAACCGATAAAGAAACTCATCTGTGAGGATCAGACATTTTGTGCTTCAAAAGCTTTGCATAATAAATAAAAATGAAAAGTATAAGTTCATTGAAGCGAATTGTCAAACGATTAAAGAGCGTAAGTATTCTTCCTGAACACTATAACACTGTTTGGATATTCTTCCTGATCATTGTCATTGCAAAAAGATAGTCAGATACTTGTTCCCTTGGTTAAATCTCACCGTCGGCGGTGAGAGAGTGGGAGTGGAAGCGAGGGGTTCGGGAGAAAGAGGGGAAGAAAGCAAATTATTTTTCTTGCACCAGGTATATCAGATCGTTAATGGTCATTATGGCATTTCTCTGCAATAAAAATAGGTCATTTATGGGTTCAACAATAATAATCCAAAATGATCTGGGCATAGTTTATAACTTGTACCGTTCCGAGAACCCTTGTATTTGTTCGTTTGGTCTTCAATACTATTCATTCTTTACCTCCTCGGTATAATAACACGACAGACGAACATGTACCGGTAGATAGATTAATTATCAATGTTTTTCTGGTTGCTTCATAACAAAGTTCACATTATTGAAGAAAATATAGATTTTTTTTTTAAACAATACTAAAGGCTATTAAGGAGAGTACGTAGACGGGTGACTCCAAGCTCATGTATACGGCAGTGCAGAGGTAGAGATGCGAGGGCGTCATGTGACCGTCAATGATGCATCACATGACCGTCATTGACGGTCACATGACGAGACCCCAATGACCAGTGACCCGGTCACAATTTTATTTTCCCATGACCGTCTCAATTGGCAAAAAAATGGTGACGGTCATTTTGCAACTATATAGTTGTACATGACTGTCACCGTTTTTTTTACATTCTAATTCCAATGTATTCAACCGCAATCTTATAGACTGCCTTGATGGGCTGATCTCGATTAGTCGGTAATATTAAACCGTCGCAGTTGTGTGAATATCAATTTAAATTAATAACATAACATACATCAATTATATGACCGTCACAAATTAGAAAATATTCATGACCGACATTTTGCATCTATATAGATGAATTTATCGTGGTCAAATTTATTATTTGAATATATGATTTTTGACCGTCACAAATTTTTTGTGACCACCAGTTGTCTTTCGAAAATTTTCGACGTCACATGACCGTCATAAGACCGTCATTTTTTGGTCATATGACGCGAACCCAAAAATGACGGTTATTTTGCATCTCTATGCAGAGGTGCTCAATCTCATAGTAAAAATTAGTTCTCGCAACTCTGACTTGACCTAGGTGGCGCTCTTCAGGCCCAGGGCCAAATTATGCACTTGGCCGAAAGGATGCAATAATTAGAAAAACGACCTTATGTACTCGATTGTACATCGTTAGTACATGATTGTACTAGGAAGATTCTTGTTTGTACATCCACTCATTAATTATAATTAATTATTCAATTTTTGCCATGATGCTGGCCGAAAAAAAATTATAAATTGCTCAATTGAGGTAAATAATGGGTCAATTCGATAGAAAATCGTTTGTACATTCATTATTCATTAATTAAATGCGAATTAATAAATTACATTGGCCTCCCGCCACTCAACAGCTATGACTCGTGATCCTGTGTGTGTATGGCTTTATACATATGTATACGCCATTTCGTTATTTCATAAGTTAATAAAAACATTAAATTGAACGATATAATATCTTATGAACCGTTCATTGTCTCAATTAGACATCTGCTGAATATAATAATATATATGTAGGTCACGAGAATTCACAGTGGTACGTACGTGGCCGCAAAAATTATGGGCAAAATCCAAATGCAAATATTGGATAATTAGAAGCTAAATTAGAGTTAAATTTATACGTTTTAAAAAAATTTCCTATCAATTGTCTTTGTTGAAAAAAATGAGTCGAAGCTAGCTCTCTTGTAAGTTAGCCGTGAAAAAAATTAAAAATGAACAGAATTGAATTTTCTACCGTGGAAAATTTAAAGCTCGTTAAGAACTAATTTAATACGTTTAAGAAAAATTCCTACTAATTATCTTTTTAAAGAAAATGGAATTTCTAAGGGATTCACAGCGCTGCCCGGCGGCCTACCAACACGTCGTAAAACCGAGTTTCAGAGGCGTCCGTGACGAAATATTCTAAAAAGTTCTAGTCAAAAGTCTGGAAATCTCCTAAAATATTTCAAATGATTGTAAGTTTTCATAGATCTTCCACGAATTAGTGGAATCGAATCGAATTCATCTCGATGAAAACTGAACCGCCTCAAGGCGGACCATACAACATTAGTTACTCATAATATGAAAAATAAAAGAACAAATAAAATAAAGATTCCATTGACGTATCCACGTAACAACTTAACAGCCGCGATAGCTTCTGCCGCGCCCACTACAGCCGCGCCACTTTTTTTCTTTTACATGAATGATAAGAAAGGGGGATCTTTCATGAGTCGTGAAGCTATCATTATACCTTATGAAATCAGAAATTTACTCAACCCATAATTGGCCTTCGATAGATCCCGGCCGAAGTTCCACTAGCCGACGTCAATTGACTTGAACTTTTGAAGCGGCCTTCCTGAGACTCGACGACAGGAAGTAATTTTTGTGCAGATGGAGATATAATTTCTAACGTCCCAGCTGCCTTCTTTGAGGTTGGTGAGACTTGTTCAGACTTTGGGGATGATTTTCCTGAGGCTACTGTAGTCGGAGAGTCCTGCTTAGGCATTACAGCTGAGGAATCAGTGGAAAACATCGGTTCTTCTGACGCTAATGCTCCAGAAATTTCTTCAGTATGCATCAGAGCAGACTGATAAGCTTTCCGGAATCTCGAAATATCGTCGACGATATAGGCTACGTTAGTTTCCACTTGAGCGAGGCGGTCGCTAATGCGCTCGAGTTGCTCGGGGTCTCCTATAACTGGAACTTCTACTTTCTCACTTTTGATCAAATCCTGAATCATTTCTGTAATCTGAAGTCAAGGAAGCATAATCATGAAAAGGAAAAATCCTACAGTAAAGTGGTTACAGGAGACAGGTCCAAGAGTTTCATTCTAATCATTCTAGAAATGTCTTTGAAATGTGTAAGTTCAGAGATCAATATTAATTGATTTTTCCGTAGCCTTCAGAATTCCGTAAAAATCTCAATACTTATCTTCACATCTTTTTCTTTCACAAACATTTCCTGAATAATCTGCAAATCCGTTTCGGACTAGTTTCGCTACCTGTATCGCTATTCGATATTTATCAATTCCTTATTCAATCAATTTGACTATTTTTTCAAATGTACTTTTTCAAAGCCTCGTTCTGCAGCATCTAGCCTTTTATTCATGTTGATAATATGCCACATGTCAGTTAAAGGATCCGTTCGGATTTCTTTAATTCGTTCAATCATCTCTGGAGTCGTTGCGAATTCCTGCAATGCTTCAAATTCTTTTTGGAGTTTAAGAACCTGAAATCGATATAAAATTATCTCTGCACATAATCGCTCTGAGATATTTTGATATTATTCCATTCATGTAAAATTACGTAACAGAGTTTTCTAATCTCTTGAAACCTAGAGCGGTTGGCGCTACTCCATCAATAATAGACTCCACGAAAATTACAGATTGAGCTTCCTCTACACCAGCTCCAATTTTTCGCTTCATTCCTTTCGCTGTTTTAACATCATCTACTCCCTCAAAAGTAAGTGGATTATTTGCATAATCAGATTTTTCCAGAGATTCATATAGAAAAATACGAAATTGGGGCGGCCGTAGCGGACAAGATAAAGGCTGTCGCAGCTGATACATCGGTACGTTTTTTTCCTGTTGCCGAACCTGAAACACGCCGTTTTCTTGGCGCTCCGCGGCACGAAATTGGCCACCCCAGTCTCGCAACACGAAGAATAATGTTCACGCCTCGTCATGGAATACATCCCGAGTCGAGTATTTGATTCTTTTTAATCCCAACCACTCCTACGTGTATCAATCTAAACCTCTAGGTAATCCAATATGTTCTGATAACTCTTTGAGGACTATTCAGGCTTGACATTCATTATCTTACGAATGTCTATGAGTCCTTCTCAGTTCTGAATAAGCCTCCCATTGCCGCTTAGAATTTGGTTCGATTGGATGAGTTCTTCTTGAATATTTGAATATTGATAAATGATGAATATTTTTTAATAATTCTTAATTATCGATGCGACTGCGAAATTTAAAAGAAAAATGAATACATTTTCGGCAGTGGACTAATTATTGATTATATTGCCCGAGTCGAATATTTGGACCTGGCGAATCCTACGAAAGACTATTCCTTTGGAGAACGCAGAAGGATAGATGTAGTTTTGGAAGGTCTCTTTTCCATTGTTTCCAAGATCTGATTTGTGCTGGTTATATACCGTTTTAGCAGTTGTTAGGTTCAAGGACGAGGCACGATTACGATAACCGGGGCGATAAATTTTGACTATGGATTCTCAAAGGATTTCATCTCAGGAATTTGGGAAAAATATTAAAAAAATTCTATCTTGATTATTTATTGCGATTTTCATCGTTGTAATCTCCGCGTAAACCATGTAAAATGCCCATCAGCGCCCCGGCGTGCCACTGGAGCTCCGCCAGAGCCTTAGTTGCGCCCCGGTTATCGTAATCGTGCCAAGGAGAATATGTGCAAAAACTGATGAGGCCTATCAGATCCTCCACAATGAATGCAGAACCTGGCTAGACCGCGTATTTCTTCCCTCCTCTCCCCTCCCCCTTCAACCTCCTTCACTCTATCTTAAACCCTAATATTTCATCCCTTGCTTCCATCCCCCTCCTTTTGTAGATATCACACAGGAACCAATAAGTAAAGAAATAAACGAACAATTAGACAAATGAATAAATGTTTAGTTAATTTCATTGTAAATGCCTCGAATAATTGAGAAACGTGCTTACATATGTGCATCATAGCATCTTAAATTATAGATATGTAAAAATCGTTTATATCTTTACTCTTCTTCTTCACAGACATCATCAATATAATAAATACATTTTTCATGGATAATTCCCGTCATTGACATTGAACATTAGTAATTTTTTTAAGGTCAATATTACTACTTTATTCATTTACGTCACTAAACTTCTCATATAATCCTTCCACTATTTTTCACGCAGATTTCGTACAATAATGCTCACCACTCGAGTCGAATATTTGGACCTGGCAAATCCTGCCAAATACTATTCCTTTGGAGAACTCAGAAGGATAGATCAAGTTTTAAAAGGTCTCTTTTCCATTGTTTTGAAGACCTGATTTGTGCTGGTTATGTACCGTTTTAGCAGTTGTTAGGTTCAAGGAGGATATGTGCAAAAACTGATGAGACCTATTAGATCCTTCACGATGAATTTTGATTTAGAACTTGGCTAGACCGCGTTTTGCTCCCCTCCCCTCCCAACCCTTCCTCACCTCCTTCTAACCCCTAACGTTTCATCCCTTGCTTCTATCCCTCTCCTTCTGTAGGTATTTCACAAAAACCAATAACTAATGAAATTAACAAACAATCAGAGAAATAAATGAATGTTTAGTTAGTTTCAATATAAATGCCTCGAATAATCGAGAAAAGTGTTTACAAATGTGCATCATAGTGTCTTAAATTATAGATATGTAAAAATCATGTTCATATCTTTACTCTTCTTCTTCACAGATATCATCAATATAATAAGTACATTTTTCATAGATAATTCCCGTCATCGACTTTGAACATTAGTAATTTTTTTATTGTAAATATTACTACTTTATTTATTTACGTCACTCAACCACTAATATAATCCTTCCACTATTCCTCACGCAGATTGTGTACACTAATGCTCATCAGTATAATTAATGATCAGTCCACTGCCGAAAATGTATTCATTTTTCTTCCAAAAAATATTCATCATTTATCAATATTCAAATAGTCAAGAAGGACTCATCCAATCAAACCAAATTTTAAGTGGCGTTGGGAGGCTCATTCAGGACTGAAAAAGACTCATAGACATTCTTAAAATAATGAAAATCAAGCCTGAATAGTACTGTGAGAATAAATCGGGTTACCGAGTGGACGTGGGGGAAATGTGATCTGGGTAATATTAAGTACTATTTTCCCTCACCACGCACACTGGTCTAGCTACATGAATTTAAAGAATAGCCCGGTAATGGCTCGCGTAATCGTAATCCAAGTTCCGGAGAAGACAGCGAGGACGTCAAATCCATGTGCAGGAGTATCCCGTGAGGATAAGCCAACAGCCACTTAACAACGACTAGATATCCAATGATAATGAGATCTCTGAGGATATACTAGACCCCCGTGAATACGGCTTTGGTCTGAAGAGAGTGCACTCTAGAGTAACCTCTCCGGAGTCAAAAAGGAGAGAGAGAGTAAGAGAAGAAAAGACTTAAAGCCCGCGTAAGCGGTGCACTGAGATTGGGCGATACCAGAGAGCAGCGGGTCGGCTGACACGGGTTGACCGGGAGCTGGCGCCATCGCAACAGCCGAGGTGTCCGGAGTGGCGACGTTTTCATAATGGCCGACACTCCGTTCTCATATACCAAGCATACACGTGTTACCAATATTCATTGTCGTTGTTTTATTAAAAATCTCTGTGTTATTGAATATTTTGTGGCACTGGGTGCATCTATATTGAGAGAGGAACTATTGTGGATAATTTAGGAAGAGCCTGAGTGCACAATTAAGTGATAAAAATTGAATAAAACATTTCCGGAGATCTCCCAAGTGGACACCGGCGTACCGGCTTGATTAGAGGCATCGACAAAGTGAGTTGGCATTGTTTTTATTAACTGTTGCTGATGTGATTGCGGTTACGGAGGGTCGTTACCGGGAATACAGATCCTGCTGAGGAATTAAACTCATTTTTTTTGTTGAATAAACTCGCAGTTTTCACGGATAAACTCCGGGGTAATTCGGGGGACCATATCACGCGTTGGTCGTGTGGCCACGGGGCCGCCATCTTATTGCGCAGTTAGTTTAGAGGGATATTGTATAAATTATTAGATATTTTACAGCCGGTGTGAGTGGGAGTCGGGAAAGTATTCAATATATTTAGTTTTAAGGGGATAATTATCGTTGTTACTCAGGGTAATTCAGGCTGCGATCAAATAGTTGCGCATTTCCAAAACACCGTTAATTCAGAGTTAGAGAGGGGGAAAAGTGAGTGGGAAAGAGGGACTCAGAGTCCTCCAGAGGAGAGAGAGAGAGAAATTCAATTCAGTATATCCGCGTAAAGAGGCAATTGTAGCCCACAAGTGTCCCACGTGGACACTTGCTCGTCGCACTTCCCCCTTCAGTAGGGGAAAATAAGCGTAGGGAACCTGCAGCCGCTTGAGGCATCTCTCTCTCGAGTGAAGACTCCTCGCGCCGTCTTTTTCACTCAGGCATCAAGATATACTTTTGGATTGTATCGAGTCAGTCATCCCGGCTATTCCGGAGAGATTCATGTACAAATGAGGGTTACTGATGGGAAGGGTTGCTGAGTGGGTGAGTCCCTGTCTTGATGTCAGATGGAATTTTTATTAACCGGAGAGAGAATTAATTATCAATATAGCAAGATCTCAGTGATTTATTTTCTTGCATTCTTATTATTATTCCGGACATACTCTTGAAGTGTATAGAGTCAGTCATCCCGGCCATTCCGGAGAGATCAATGTAATTATGACATTTATGAATAGGGAGGGTTGCTGAGGGGATGAGTCCCTGTCTGGATGTCCTCTGGAGTTATTAGTACCAGGAGAAAAAAGGAATATTAAATATTATTATCATTTAATCGGAATTACGAAGCCATCGACTAGTGTAAGCTGATCAGCCGGGTATTCAAATTAAGTTTATTTTGGTTTTATTGGATTTTCATTTATTATTATTGTTTTGCACTGAAACTACGGTAGAGAGCACAAATACCTGAGGCAATTTATTTTGTATTTTTCATTTCTTTCTTTTCAATTCTCGAAGAATAAACCGAGCCACTATTTCTGAATTCTTGTACTTTTCTCTCTGCTGAGCTCAACCTATCCTTCTTTTTTGATATATTACATTAAAATTATTGGTTATCGCGGGCTCCAGCAACAACAAAGTGGTACGCTGGGGCATTGCACCCGCGTCCTCCGGACTGGACTGGTGGAGAGGACACAATCGGGCAGCAGTCCCACACGGGTCGGCCTTAGCTTCCCGCAGCCGCCTCAACTACGACGATAGCTTCCCGCAGCCGCTCCGTACTTTATTCCTATCTCTTACCCAAGCTTCCCGCATCTGCCCCACCTACTACGGAGTCATACCATCTACCTACCGATATTCCTTAGTCCTACCCCATCCTCACAAATACCCACACTCCTTTGAGGCACGGGAGGGATGAATCCCGTACCTCATTGCAAAACACCCACAATCCCATTGAGTCGCCTAGCGACAAGAGTCCCCTTGGGACTCCACCCCAAAGTCTTACACCCTACACACAATATCAAACTTCACAGGCACTGGTGAGAGTGCAGTAAAAGTGCCTCGTGACAGTACTAAAGGAGTTATCAGAACATATTGGATTGCTCTATAGGTTTAGATTGATTCAAGTAAGAGTGGTTGGGAATAAAAAGAATCAAATACTCGACTCGGGCTTGCATGTGAGGAAAGACGATCTGCTTTCCAAGACTCGGGCATGAAATCTACTATAACATGGATACGTCTATAGAATTCCTGAAGCTGCAGCCGAAGTGTTTCAAAAGCCCTCACGATTCAATTTTTCAGAAAACTGAAGAATATCCTTCAATTTTTTCCTTCAGAGAGATTCTTTTTGAACTTCCGAGAACCTTTTAGAATATTCTGAGACCTTCTAGAACATTGTACAATATTCCATAACTCTCTAGAATATTCTACGATGGTCTCGAACATCCTCCACTATTCCAGAACTTCCTAGGCTTGCTTAGAAAATTCTACAATATCCCAGAATATTCTAGAACTTGCTAGAAATTTCAAGAACCTCCTCAAATTCTTTACATCTTCCTAGAATACCCTACAACGCAAATGAATGACGCTTAGACATAATGTATTCCCAAAACGAAATCCTCAAAATGAAACTATAGACGTATCCACGTAAAAATCACCACTTTACTTTCCATCTTTACCGCGAGTAATCATTGGTGTAATGGTAGATTGGTTTTTATCATCTTCTTTTTTGGAACTGCCTTCATCTACCGTGAAGATATTAGCGTTGATTACGTCGGGGCCATGCTCACGTTGAAACACTTGTCCCATTCCATCTGTTATCTGGTATTCTTGGAGGTGAAGTGAGGGCCCGACTTTTAGTGACGCCACCATAGTCTAAACATGAATTTCAGTAATTAAGTAGTGATGTACACGGAGAAAAATTCTCATTAGATAGTGAGAAGAACTCAGAGTGAAAATTCATGATCCTGGAGTCATTGAAAATAGATAAGCATTGGCATGAATTTTTCACAAGAGATTCGTGAAAAATTGCTAAGTCCGCACAGTAAAGTGGTGCTTGCTGCGTCAAAAATTACTGAACCAATCCAGCAAATTTTCTGTACACCTTATGAGATGTCCTGTGTTTAGTAGAGAAGTTCGGTACTTTATAAGGAAAATTTTTCTCCATGTACATGCCACGTACGAAAAAACTTTTTAAGAAATGTCTATAAGACACTTTATAAAGAGTGTTCATAAGAAATTGGGACATTTCTTATAAAAAGGGGTTCGAAAAATTTAGGGGCTGTAGAGTCGAAAAATTTAGACGGTTTTTGGTCTAAATAACACGACGTTCATCGGAAGTTAGGCTCAAAGTTGAATTCTACGATCTAACACCGACGAATGACAAATACGGAGATCAGTTTTTGGTCTAATCCTTTTTATTACCCAAGTTGCTCTGCACCGTTGACTCTTTGAGGCAGACCTTATACCGATGAAAGTTGAATTGGGAACTTGGAAAAAATTTCTAAGTCCCGCAGATACTCTATCTCTTCTCAGGCACTTAGAAATTAAATTCGGTGGAACAATTTTTCAAAGTCCTCCGTGAACTCAAGAATTTTTCATTGCACGATTTTATTTTCATCGGTTTAACGCGAAAAATATTGGAATTTTCAGAGAATTTTAACCTGGTTATTATTATTTAAATAATTATGTCACCACATTAAATATTCATTACGGCGGATCCTTTTTTTATTCATTTGCCGGAGCATTTATTTGTTTATTCATCGATTAATTAATTAATTTATTCAAGAACAAGACTAGAAACCGACGAACTACACCATAAAATAAGACTCACTTCCGACGGAAGTGCTGGAAAATCGTTGAAAATCTAGTCGGTTCTAGACCTGGAAGTTGAATTCTACGTGCTAAAACCGACCAGAAAAATCGACCAAAACCCGACGATCTGAGGTAGTTCGACTAAGACTAAATTTTTCGACTCAGGTACTTCGTTCTTCCTCTTTTTCTCCTTCTTGATTCATGGCCCTGATGAACCTCGTACCATCCAGCGGTTGATTAACACATTAAATGGTTAGATCGTAACATTCTACTCAACCAGGATTTGAACTCGAAACCTCTTGTATACATATGCAATTGAGCCTCGCTATTTTAAAAAAATGCATCAAAAAAGAGACCGTTTGCAATGGAAATCGGAAAAAGAACCCGAATTACTTGCATGGGGTTTTCCAATGCAAGCGCTGGGATTTATCATCGATCCTTTCATACAATGGAATTTTTTTAAATTGAGCATTCATTCCAGTAACTCACTAATTGAGAACAAAATGTTAAGACTTTTTTTGAAGTGAGAGAATTTCCCATAAAAGACATCTTCTGATAATTTCTCCTAGAATCACTCATTCGCAAGATAATTCCATAATTACGCAGTCGTGATGTTTCTAATTGGAATTGTTCACGGATTTTTGAAATATTTACTTGTATTTTAACGGCATCAGCATCTCTGTACTCCACTATGGTGTCCTTCAGGTTAATTTGGTGGAGTAATATATGAAGAAAATTGTGAAGTAAATTTAAGTTCACTGCTCCCACCTGCAAATAGGAAATTATTTTTCTAATAAAGATGTACTCGATCTTTGCGTTAGCTGTTGTGTACCTCTGGAGTACCCAGTGCCATGTCCAACATTTGTGATAAGGACACTTGGAGACTCACAACATCTTGTTTACTCGCTGATGCCATTTCGCACAGAATGAGGGATGATGTTAGAATTTATCTACAGATTATGGTGATCGTGGTAGTGGAAAAAAAATATATGCATATGTGAGGCGTCGTTCTCATGACAGCATGTCTCCCGTTTTTGTTTTGATGAGTGATGCTGAATTTTTTCAATCTTGGATTGATTGATTTTATTGTCAGTGAAGTTAGGTGATGAAATTGTTTTTTTTTTCTCGCCGTTCATTGTTTTCTTCCTGGGTGCCTATTCCGGTTTGTATAAATGGATAAATAAATAAAGGAACCTCTTTTTGCCAGCCTTTAGACTGGTAAAACCGAGATTTATTTATCTATTTATTCATTTATACCAACCGGAATCGGCGCCCTTGATTAAAAAATGAATAATTCGGTATAATAGAATTTTTTTTTGTATATGACCACTCAATTTTCGTCTTTTTGCAATATCCCTCTAGCGGGACAACAACTTGTAAATCTTGTTGTTAGTCGGCATTGAAGCATAGAATAGAATTTCATTATCTGGATATGGGTGCCTATTTTGCGGTTTGTATAAATAGATATTTATCCATTTATAAAAAATGAATGGATGAATGAATAAATGAATAAATGTCAAGTGTTTTTAAATAAATGAATGAATGACATCTTTACCAGTCTGAAGACTGGCAAAATCAAGATTTATTCATTTATCTATCCATTTATACAAACCAGAATAGGCCCCCTGGAGGCTGGTAAAAATAAGATTTATTCATTTATTTATTGATATACGCCAACCAGAATAGGCGCCATGATCATTTCATCAGTCATTATTCAATAATAATTGTGAATTATTCAAAGACATAAAGAACTACTTCGTTATTTTGTTCTTTCAAAATCACAGATGTCTCGTGGGCGCGCGCAACGAAATCGTGACGTCATCCTCATTCGCCGTTGACCCATTAAACTGTCGACTACTGTCGACATCTGAAAACGATTCTTAAGTGCGCTTGATTCAGATTCGTCTATATACATGAGCTTGTTCTTAATAATAATATAAAAGAACTCCGGTAACAATGTTATGGACTATAGAAAATTAGTTCCTGTTACAAATTCCGCAATTTTTCCATCATCATTAACGAACGAATATCCGATTCAGAAAATTAATTGAATCCACCGATCACATACTTTATGGAAAGTTTAGGTTAGAAATCCTTAAGTATAGTAAACGTCTGAATTCCATTTGCGGTGCATGAAAGAAAATTGATCAATAATATTTTCCAGAGGCGGAGAGTAGCTTTGAAAACGAGATTGATCGAGAAAGTCAGAAGATAAAGTGTGAGTTCAACAAAAGGTCGCAATCACTCCTGAGGGAGCCTGACAGGCCAATTAGTCCAGATCATACTACAAGTCCCGAATCAAACACTTCAATGAATACGTGAGTTGCCAATACTATAAACTAAATAATAATTAGCATGCAACGGCCATCCAATAGTTTTTTCTCGAAACCTCACATCAAACATTCATTAATTCTCATTTGCCTAAAAGAAAAAAAATAAGGGGAAGATTAAAAATAATATTACTATTTCCTAGTTCACTGGAGCCTTCACTTGGTCCAGAGAAACCAATATCTTCAGAATCCAATCACTCAAAATCAAGTATAACCAGCGACAATTTTGGTCAATCTTCAACTCAAACGAACAACGTTTCGAGATCCTCAAGGTCTCGTTCAAGATCATCAAAAAAAAGTGGCTCAGCCTCACCAGAGCAACATAAGGGCTCCCAATCTCCCGCAGGGAACAGAACTCCACGATCACTAGGTAAAGAAGAGAGGCAGTCTTTCAAGGGGCGTTCACGCTCTCCCTCAGTGGGGTCCAAAGGCTCCAGATCCAGGTCTAACAGCCTCCACAATGCATCGAAACACTCTTCGCGATCCCGATCAGGCTTTAGGTCGAGGGCAAAGTCTCGATCAAGATCTAAATCTAAATCTCTCGAGTTCAATGTAAATGAGAAAGAATCAAGAAGATCAAGGTCGAGTTCGAGAAGTTCTCAAGACAGTAGAAGTCGACCTAGGAGTAGATCGAGGTCAAATTCAAGGTCCAGAGGACCTTCAGTTGCATCGAATGGGTCCAGGCAGGAATCTATAGCTTCAAATCCATCAAGAGCTGGTTCTGCCGCATCCAACCGATCGAGAGTAGATTCTGTTGTTTCGAATCGTTCCAGATCAGGTTCTGCAGCCTCAAATAGATCAAAAACAAGTTCTGCTGCATCAAATACATCAAGAGCAGGTTCTGCTGCTGCAAAGGGAACAAGACCAACCTCTGCTACTTCACAAATGTCAGCAGGCTTGAACAGAACCAGGTCGTGTTCAGGATCGAGACATGGTTCTCCAGCAACCAGAAACTCACGCTTGAAGTCTCTCTCTAAGTCCCCAACGGTCTCTAAGCCTGGCTCCCCAGTTACGAGGCATTCTCGCTCCAGGTCGCGCTCCGGATCCTCACAAAGCTCTCCAGTCATAAGAAACACACGATCCAGGTCACGCTCAATTAATATAAAGTGTAGATCTCGATCACATTCTGTTAAATCAAAATCCAGGTCATGCTCAATCAAGTCAAAATCCAGATCGCGATCTCGGTCTGGATCACGTTCACGTTCCAGATCAGTTGAACCGAGGTCCAGGTCACATTCAAGATCTGTCAACTCAAGATCTAGATCACGTTCACCGTCTGCCAAATCGAGATCCAGGTCGCAGTCAGGCTCATGCAAGTCCAGGTCTAGGTCACGCTCTCGTTCAATGAAATCAAGGTCCAAGTCTGGGTCCAGAGCTTCTTCATACTCTCAACCGATATCCAGACGCTCTGTGTCAGATTCAAGATCAAGATCACCTCTCTCTCGGTCACGTTCAAGGTCTAAATCCCGATCAAAGTCACGATCCAGATCGCGTTCACGTTCAGGATCAGCACGGTCAGTACAATTACGTTCATTTTCAAAATCTCGGTCGAGATCTCGATCGCGATCAAGGTCGCAAGAAAGAAAGAGAAATCACAGCAGAGATTCAACTGGGAGTTCAATTGGTGGAAAACGAAAACGAAGAATTTCAGACTCTGATTCAGAAATTGAAGGTGATATGAAGGGTAAAAAATCAAAGCACCAAATTGCTGACTCTGAGGAGGAGATTGAAGAAAAAGAGCCCCCTGAAGATGAAGATACAGACAACAGAATACTGGGAGACGATGATGAGAAAGCGCCAGCACCATCTAGCCTAGTTGATGAGGGCGAGGACTCCGACGAAGGAGTGCGAGAAGATGGTGGGGAAGAGAACGACCACATGTCAGACTTTGATCGTATGCTGGCACGGAAGAAGGAAGAACAAACCCGAAGACGTAAGCGCAAGGACATCGACATTATCAACGATAACGACGACATAATAGCACAATTATTAACAGACATGAGAAATGCCTCGGATGAGGACAGGAAGTTGAATCAGCAATCGAAGCCGGCGACCAATAAAATAGCAATGTTACCGAAGGTTTTATCGCAGCTGAAAAAACACGATCTCCAGTTAGCTTTTCTGGAGCACAATGTACTCTCGGTTTTGACTGACTGGTTGGCGCCAATGCCAGATCGGTCTCTTCCATCTTTGAAAATTCGTGATAGTTTAATGAAGCTTCTGTGGGAATTCCCCCGAATTGACCAAGGTTCCTTGAAGCAGTCCGGCATTGGGAAGGCGGTGATGTATCTTTATAAGCATCCGCGAGAGACTAAAGAGAATAAAGAACGGGCTGGAAAGTTGATCAACGAATGGGCGAGACCGATATTCAATTTATCTGCGGATTTTAAAGCATTATCGAGGGAAGAGAGGATGCAGAGGGACCTGGAACAGACCCCAGTGAAAAGGAGGAAGTCTGATGAAGCTGATTCAGGCCATAAGTCCGACATTAATAAAGCATTGAAGCAAAATGACGCCAAACAGCTCAGACCTGGTGATCCTGGGTGGGTGGGAAGAGCCAGGGTCCCTGTGCCCTCTAACAAGGACTACGTCGTCAGACCTGAGTGGAAGTCTGAGGTGGACATCAGTCGTACCACTAAGAAACAGATGAACAGGTTCGAGCGGCATATGAAGAATTATATGGATGGCAAGAGGATAAAAGCAACCAGACGAGCAGTTGATATATCCATCGAGGGAAGAAAAATGTCATTGTAATCCCTAGACGCATAATTTTATTCTGTTCCCATCCATTATGATTTAAATATTGCTGTAATAAGTATACTACTGGTTAAATAAACATTTAAAAATATTTTGAGCGTATATACTTCTTTCTTATCTTTTTATTTTTGTTTCTTGTTGATTCGGGCGCCATCTGAAATATTTTGGGGGTGTTGCATTGGTAGACGCTAGATTGTTTGAGAAAAATCCTCAATTCTCCATTATATTGGTATTTATTCATTAAGATTTTTAACTATTGCATTGGCTGAATTATTCAGGTTGATCAAGGAATTTTTATTTTCCCTTATTCTCCAGAGGGGAGGGAATAATTGTAAAAAGAGCATCAGTTAACCTCAAAGTACAAGGAATAAGCAGCAATGGTTCTTGGAAAACGAACGTTGGAACTCGCAGCAAAATGGTGAGCATAGAATTCGTATGATTATTTTCATAGCTCAATTAACTCCGAAGAATAAAATGGAGGAAAAAGAATTGTTCAAATGCATCAAAATGAGTTAATTCAACTCCATTCCGTTATATAACTAATCAGTGGCGATCGACCTACTCCAATATTTTTCATGCTGATTTTCATCATTTTTTTTCAGGATCCCATCGGCTACTTTCTATGGAGGAGCTGGAAGTCTCGCCTTCTTATACTTCAGTGATTGGAGACTCATTGTAGACCTCATCCCAATCTATAATGGGAAATTTAAAGATATCAAGTAATAAAATATGTAGTCGACCAAAATTGTTCAACATTATCCTATAATAAATATGAATTATAGCTGATGTCCCATTCATCAATAACAATGTTTATTCATTGATAAACTTAATAAACAGGAATATACAGTTAATTAAATATCTCCTTCGCTTTCTGATTCTCCCGCAACTTCTCTTTCTCGTAAATAATATTGGCGTATTCTTCACTAATCCTCATCTTGTAGCGACGACGCCTTGGTTTATAACACCAACTGGAAGTAGAATATAATAGAGATTCGTTCCACTACTCATCATGCTGTACCCCTCCAATACACACATATATTCAATGTTTTGAAAGACTGAAATTCCATCACTCACCCGTAAACGCCCCCACTTGCAATGACTCCCAGGATTATCCAGAGCCCCTTCGGAAGTTTTGAGAATTCGAAATGTAATTTTGGTAAAGTCGTAAATTTCAGTAATTTCCATCGCGAATCAATTTTTTTGTCGCTGTTGATGAAACGCAATCATCAAAATCAAAATAATCAAACTAGGTTAGAAAGACGAGAAGAATAACATTGACGATTACCTCATTCTGTTTTCTTTTCAATTCCTCTTCCTGTTTACTAATACTCTCTTTTATTGTTGGCATCCAGATGTAAACTCCACTAAGACTACCAAATATCGTCGCCAGAACAATTTGAGTCTTTGTGAGTTGCGATTTTCTACGAAATTTCATCTCCCAACAAATTGCATCTCCCTACACACACAGTCAAAGATCGAGTGGCCCATACACTCGTCTACCAGTAAAATACACACATTTCGATAGATAATAAAAATCAAATGGAATTAGATATAATTAGAACTGGAGACTCAAAAATTTTTATTAGACACTCTTATTTGAACAATTACATATTAAACTTTACCAGTAAATTTGTAGAATTTGATGTAAGTGTCATATAACTTTTTGAATATTTCTTGCATCGATGGTGGGAGTCCTCTGAAGAGTAAAGAAATAGCGTGTTGGTCGCAGATACTCAAGAATTGACTGACGGAATCATCTAAAGGTTCCTGCAATTATAAATTTCATTAGTCTACTCATAGTAAATGAAATTTATAAGATTAGAAACGGCGATAAGTCTAAAACAAATTCACAGATTGTATATCCCTACACCTTATTAAGTTCAGAAAACATTAACAATAACAATAACATTTGATGAACAGCCAAAGATTAATTGAAAAATTTCCTGTAAACCCAAAAATTTTAGAGACATTTGTAAATTAATCTCTATGACATTACTAGCCTCGTTGCCTGTTCTTTACGGATCTTGATAAAAGAAAATAAAAAAAAAAATGAAAAAAATTTTCTTCTGTACATGAAAAATTACCTTAACGTAATTAGGTATGACTCCTTTCCCGTAATAAATCCCAATCATATCTGCGATGATATAAGGACTGAGCTTAGCCATATCTTTTTTCAACTTAACAAAAGCCCTCGCCAACTTCTGTATCTCCAAAATGATTAAACACTGCAGTTGCTGCTGTTCACAATTCTTTCTAGCATCCTCGACAGTAGCTTGAACAGCTTTCAAATACAACCTTGAAATAATCGGCAAATAAACGATCGCCACTCCAGGTCGGAACTTCAGGAACGAAGAGTAGAGATGTAAAGATTGTTGGGAGAGAGTTAAACTGACTGTGGAATCTTGCATGTAACTGTTGACGACAGTTAGAATCAAGTTGATTGCCTTAGCGTTAAGCATCATTCGTTTCGAACTCACGATGTTAATGGACAATTTTATGATGTCCAGCTTCAAGTTGGCATTGATGGGAACTTCTGTCGCTTTTATCGACTGCATTAGCTCTTGAAGAAAATTCTGACGAGTTTTCTCACGACTTGCCCCCATATTCGCCTTTGCGACAGCATTCCAGATCGATATACAATTTTCGAATTTGTGTCCTTCATTTTTTTTCAATGATTTCAGAGTATTTTCCCTGAGAGAGTATAGAGCATAATTGAGAATTTTCATATCACTGGCTTCAATCAATATTGAAACGATATCTGGGCACGCTTTCTTCAGCATAAGACTCCAAATATTTTTTATAATCAAGCTGTCTACTGATACTCCATTGTTTCTATGTTGGAGGACCATTTTTATCAAGTGATAGCTCTCTTTCGTAAATTCGATATCGTTCATATCATTCTTATCGTTCTGTTTTTCGGTTAATGTGTTTAAAGTTATTTGAATTTTATTGATGAGGTTATCGTCGACTCTCTTCAGTGCCACTGCTGCTTTCAAGGCTACTTTTAAGGTCTTCAATTGGTTTATGTTAAAAATCTCATCATTCGTGTCTGACAAGACTTTTTTTAATAACTTCTTTTCAAACTTTACAAGGAGTTCCTTGTCCATTGGAGTTTTCATTTTCGTTTTCACTTTTTCCACGCATTCTATCATCATCATTGATGTATTTTTGTCGTGCGGATGGGATTCGAGAGATTGTTTGAGAGGTTCGAAGTTTGAGGGGTTTCTTAATGAAGATTCGATGATTCTTGAAAAAATTTGCTGAGATTTTGATAATTCTAAGATGACAATTTCTGGTTGGATGTATTGCAGGAGGTCTTCGGTATAACACTCTGAGATTTCCAGGAGGATTTCTGTACAGAAACTAACTATTGTTGACTTATTCAATGTCTCTTTTTTAATTGATAATATGATCAGGAATATGATTGTCTTCAGATCCGTGCTGCAACACCTCAATGGTAAAGCCGATAGGACTTCTAAATATTTGATTATATCACTGAGGACATTTTCATTGTTGAGGTTACTCCACTCAGACGCTGCTAATATTTCCTTAAATGATTTCAATGCCTTTTGCAGTTTCTTATGTTGCCTCCAATTTACCTGTCAATTATAATCAATAAAATTAATGAGAACTGATAGTGGATAAGTTCCGTACTCAAATTATGAAACGTCACAGAAGAATGCGATTCCCGAAAATTGGGTGGAATATCAAATCATTTTGATCATGAGTGATTTTGGGAGAGAATAAAGGAAGGAATTTTTCATTAGCGACTTCTTCAACTACAAAAAGGATTTATTGGAATTTTCTTCTAAAATCACTCATTTCAATGCCCAGATACATGAACATTGTCAAATATCAAATTTTATTGATTACGTTCTACTGCTTTATTACAATATTGAATAAAGTTCAATTGTTTCAATATTGAATAATGTTCAATTTTGAATTGACAATTATTTCACTTACTTCATTAATTTCATTAAGTAAACTCTTCGTTGTAGATGTTGATTCTCTCAAAGCTGCATTAATTTTCTTCAAGGTCACGAGAATAAGAGCAGTGACTAAATTTCCATGATTCTGAATTGAATCCATTGTTAATATCTCACTAGAGAGATGTAAATTTCTCATCAAGAGCTCAGCTAATTTAGATATATTTTCATCACTTAAATTGTGAAAAGTTTGTGAGTGTTTATCAATAGATAGATTCCAGAACTGTTCTAAACCATAAACCTCATTATTGCTGCATTCACAAACATTAAGTTTAGGAGATAGATTTGTCACACATTGAATCCTATTTGTTTTGAACTTCAGAAAAGCCAAGTACTCTTCAGTCTCTCCATTACTTTCGAAGTCTTCCAATACGTCTTTAATATTCTCGATGAAGTTTGAAATATCACCCCAATTGTTTTCAGAGACTGCGTCTGGTATATGATGTTTAATCAATCCAACAATTGTCTGCCAACTCGCAATAATTTTCAATAAATTCACCCTAATTATTTGATAATCATCATCTGCAATTTTTCGCTCCCATGATTTGATCACTTTCAAGAGTGTTTCCCCCAAGTTTACCAATCCATTAACAAACTTTTTCTTTCCTGACAGTGACCAAGAGGCGTCAAACACGTCAACTCCTTCTAAAAAAGCTATGGTGAGCTGTCTGATGACTTTAGAAGAGATGACAAGAGCTCCAGAAGACTTTAAGAGAGGCTGTTTACCTTTTTCCTCCTCCGAATTTTTTACACATGAATCCAAATGATAAATTAAGCTGATCAGTACAGTTACAACTTGGGAGGTCGTTAAATTAGAAATTGTTGCTGAGAATTTGTCAATGAAATCTTGAGGTAGGATGTAAGTGTTCGTTTTAGCATTTTTTTCAATGCTTCCCATATCCTTGAGACTTTCATTCAGGGCCATGAGAATACACGAAGCAATTTTCTGGTCTCTCCTTAATCGTATGCAAGCATCGATAATGTCATTCATCAATTTTTCATACGAGTTTATGTTATCCTGTGAGGATTTATCTTGGAGAAGGATTTTTTCAAAAATTTTGTAGAGTTTGGTTTCGATGACAAGGGGATTCTTTCGAGCTATTTCCCCTAATGCGTCGTAATCGGTTAATGATAATGAATTTTTAGAGAGCACTGCATCGATTATCGTATCGAAGATATTTAATGGATTCTCTTCAGCATCTTCAGTCGTTTCCTTCACTTCAGTTGTATCCATCGGCTCATTATCATCAGCTTCCGCTGCAATGGAGGAAAAATACGAATTAAGCTCATTAATATCCCGATCGGAATTTTATGGAAGTTACTGTAGTGACCTCGAAAATTAAAAGTGAAGATTTCATGATCCTTTCAGTATGCGACTGAAAATTTTGCCCAATGATTTCTCCTGAGCCAAGGAAGCGATTCGAGATTCTAAGGATAAAATCTCTACAACACTTTACTCCCATTTCGAACCGTATAATAAACCGTACAAGAAATCAAAAACAAGGGATTGATTGAGAATTCCTCGATTCGGACCGTAGAGTCACAGGCATTCAGGACCGAGCTTGCGAGCGACCATCAATATCACGCATACGTATAGCACTCCTTAATCAATATTATAATGAGCTGGCCAATTGACTCAATATCTTTGGAATGAATATACTTAGAAGGATATGCCAAGAGCTTTTTCTCCTAGCCGTTGAGATTTTCTGCGAAACAGCTCAACCGTCGGTTTTTTCCTAAAACCTATTTCCGCGGACAATATTAAAAAATACTATTCAAATCCCTTGTCGATTTTTTTTCACTACTTCACTACCGAATTCCACGTATGAAACAATTTAATAGAAAATCTCAGCAAATTTGCTTAATTTTTTTTTTTGATTTCTATTGAAAATTCTATCAGTTTTTTGCTGATTTCCATTCAAGATTTTTTCCAATAGGAATATTTAATATAGCAGATTATCATAGAAAAAAATTTACAGATTTCGATTTTTTGTATACAATTCATTCTATTGAGATTCTTCTATAGAATTTTCTCGGCATGATATTCTGTTTTTTTACTTCAATTCTTAAGACAAAAAAAAAGTAAAATACTTAGAAAGTTCATGCCAATCAATTTTTACATAAAAATCTCCACAGAATAAATTGTATAGAAAAATTTAAATCTTCGTTTTTTTTGTATGAATATGAAAATATACAAGTATTTTCTATTATATTTGTCTGATAGAATTTTCAATAGAAATTCAATGGAATTCCCTAGCCAATTCGCTATGTTTCCCTATCAATTTTTTTTATAACGTGTCCATAATAGTGGATACTATATTTACTACATTCACCTATTTGAACACTCATCGCTCCAATTTATCCAAATGCGCAATAATGAAAAAAAATTCTGTTGGAATTTATTTGTTGATTCCAAAAGCATGTGGTTCAGAAGGTTATACAAGGTTACTACAGGTTAAGCGAGCGACAGGTTGGGTTAGGTTTGTCTCTGGGCCAAAATTAGGAATGTTGGTGGCCAAAGCACGCACTGATGGACCCAAAGAAGAATTAAAAATTACGTAAAATCATGTTTATTAATTTGGGAATAATTTGGGAATATTTAGGAAAGCACTTTCACTATTTAGGAAAAAATATTTTATTTATTATAAATTTTTCTTTTTTTTTCGTATAGTTGGCAAAAATTAATCAGAAAAATTTAATAAACCGTTCAATTGCACCTGAATGATTTGGGAATACTATTCCGCCACATAACTTCATTTGGGAATGAGCACAACACCCAATACCAATTAATTTTTAATAATCAATTCCCCTCCCCCCTAAAGGCCTGCGCACAACCAAAAAATATGAGGAACAAGGAACAAATATAAGGAACAGCACGGGCTCCGGGTTCGTTTTGTTTTTCAAGGACACACGCGGAGCTCATACTATATCTTATATTTGTTCCTTGTTCCTCATATTTTTTGGTTGTGCGCAGGCCCTAAGAGTAGTTGCTATAGGTCACGTGACTCCGTTTGGTCACCCGAAGCGTTGAACCTGTTTGGAGAAAAGTCGACGTTTTGCATAGAAACCAAATGTTATCTTTTATTTTTTTTACATTTTTTTTAGGGTTGTGGTGCCAGTGGCTTCTGGACATATTTTTTCATTCATTGGAAAATGCTTGGCATGTAGTGATTTTCAATTTTTTCTGCCTTGAAATTTTGGTGCATCATTTTTTCAAAATTAATAATTTCATAAATAATGTATTTTCAGGTACAGCTAATGCACCAGAAATAGCAGGAGTTACATATTGGTTTTCACCTCGTGATATACAGTACTCAACAGAACTTCTGTCACACTCAGCCATATAAGTTCAATGGTAAAAGTGGACAGAACTCATGTTGACGACTGTATATGGCGTATGGAATTGCTACAACACTTTATGAAAAAAATCCAACTAATAATGTTACTCATGGTAACCCCATTTCGCATTGTTTTCTGGTTCCTGCAAAGCCAAATTCAGCTATTTTAAACTGATTAATTATAAAAAATTGGATAACAAAAAGTTAAAATTGTTAATCATTTTTTTTTTTTTAAATAATTACAGTCCCAAAAGCGATTTTAGCTGCACGTCTTGCTGTTCATGGTGGCATGGACTACCTCAACAAAGCACTATTTTCATCGTCATTAAGGAACATTGAAAGCTTCAGCCTCCACTATCGACCCCCTACTGAGTTGAATTCACCTGGAAAAGCACTTTTCTTTCCATTTTATCAAATTTTTCGATAAATTTGTCACGTTGGATGGAAAAAATATGATTAATTGAAAATATACACGGTCAAATGGGAATGGGATAAAATTCAATGATTTTTACAGGAAGTTATTTGCCTACAAAAAAAATTTACCTTCGACCCTTAAAAAAAAACATACCACGTTGAAAAGCGATATTTAGTCGACAATTCCTGATTGATTCCGCCAACTTTTCACGTGGATATATTACACAATAAATTTCAACAGATGATTGCACGACAACTATCTCTTTCTAATCCCCTGTGTATCTCACTCCCTCTTGCGTGACGCCCAGTGCTAGGTTATCTCCAACAATTTTTATAAAAAATCATTGACGATTATAAAGTGACATCAAGAACACTGCATAAACCCTTTAATTATCATATAAAATTAACCTGAGGGTTTATGCTAATTTTTCCATCACTTTTCGAGACTTCAAACAAATTTGTTCACCTAACCTCACTCCAAGCTTTCAATGTTCCTTAAACAGTGGAATTACAACAATATGTGATGTATTCATTGCACTGTTACGCTCGTTCCATGCACCACACGCTTCGATACTCAAAAAATGGAGGATGCAGACTACTTTGACTGTGTGCACTGTCAATTTCGTCAGGATCGAGTTTAAGGACAAGAAAATATGTTGCTTGTACTTGTAATTTTGGAGACAGTCTTGCTGATGTTTATTTCAAGTGAGTTTACTTGAATCATCAATTATCTCGAGAACGGCTAATTTCGTGGAAAAATGTCAAGAGATATTTTCTGTTGGGAATTCAATTCTTTACAGGAAGGCCCATTGGCATTTTTTAATAAAATCAATATTCTCTGAAATGATTTAACATTTATAGAAAATAATGTCTATTTCTATTTATTCAGAAAAAACAGAAGTCAGAGAAATTACTCAAGGCTCCCACGACATCCATTACATGCGTGATGCTCTTGGAGAACTAAGTCCAGTAAATGGTTGCAATGCAGAATTAAATAATCTCACCCTAGCCGTGACTGAAGTCGAACAGGGAGGTATTGTATTTGTAACAAGTTATGGAATATCCGATAATTTCAATCCGGTCGTTGAAAAATTTGCCATTCTTCCAAGTCTACGTACCTCACCTCGCTCTGCCTAGTCCGATGGCAGACAGACCAAGAATTACAGGAGACCTGATCATGTTAGTCGGACCACTTCAGCTGATCATGCCGATGGAAGTGATTCACCTGTTGTTGAGGCTCATCAAGGACCTGAATCAACTTTATTCAGGATGGAGGATTTGTTGAAGAGGGGAGTCTCCGGCAATGGACCACCATGTGGGAGTGCCAAAAAATTGTATAAACTTCTACAGGATTTTACTGTAAGTTAAAAAAAAATCAAAAAATCGAATAACAATTCAAAAATAAAAATTTCATTCAAAATTTTTGCATACCTCGGGATTGAAGAGAGATATCACAATTTGACTAAAGGCCTTTTTTATGGAAATTTTGAAGACCTACAGAAAAAGTCTTTTCAATTTTTGATTATTCTTGATTTTACTTTTTATTTAGGGAATACTGAAGGGGTTACTGCCACAACAATTGGAGAAATTGGATTGCCAGATTATGCTCAGCAATACGTATCACTTAGGAACACGACCGGTGAGTTATTATAGAGCATTGATTCGTTTCCAATTTATGATGTGGGCATGATGTAATTAAACCGGAAGTGAAGGAGAAATAAAGGGAAGAGCATTGGATGTTTTCAAATTTTAAATTATCTCGACAACGAGCGATTTTAGAGAAAACTGTGACGAGACCTTTTTTGTAAGAAATTCAATTCCCCACCAAAAATGCCCCTTAATATTTTCTTCTGAAATCACTCATCATTGAGATAATGAAAAAATTAGGGAATGATTAAGTAAACGTTTGAATCGATTTGATTAATTCAGGGACCAGACATTTTGAGAAAAGCTGGAGGTCTCCATACATTCATGAACTGGAAGAGAGCACTATTGACAGACTCTGGGGGCTTTCAAATGGTCTCCCTTCTCAAATTAGCTAAAATAACTGAGGAGGGAGTGAAGTTCAGTTCCCCTTATAATGGATCTGAGTGTATGCTCACCCCTGATGAGCAGCACTTGATTGAGATTCAAAATGCCATTGGAGCTGATATAATCGTGCAACTTGATGATGTCGTGGCCAGCACCACCACTGTTCCAAGAGTTGAAGAGGCAATGCATCGGTAAATCCAGACAATTTGTCCAGTTATCGAAAAATTAATTAATAATCATTTTCATTTCCAAAGAGTGATTTTCGAAATTTTTGTTAATTATGCAGATATCTCGAGAACTATCAATTTTATAAGAAAATGTTAGGAGACCTTTTTTTTTGGAAATTTTGAGATCTACAAAAAAGGTGTTGTGAGTTTTTTCTCTAAAACCGCTCATCATCGAGATGATCCTTTCATTAATAGAATTATAAAAATTTAGTTGGAACAAATAATTTAAACCCTCTAAAATTTCTAATTCATTATTTTTACAGAACGAGATGGTTAGATCGTTGTTTATCAGCTCATCAACGTCCTACAGAGCAAAGTGTCTTCCCAAACGTTCAAGGAGCTCTAGACTCAAATTTACGAACTCTAAGTGCTCTCAAACAATCGGAAAGGAAAGTGAATGGGAGTGGGTGGACTCAGTGGTGGAGAAAGGAAAGAGGATTTTTGGCAGATGATGCAGTTATCAACAGACATTTTATCTAGAGATAGGCCGAAGTACTTGATGGGGGTGGGATTTGCAGTAGATCTAGTTGTCTGTTCTGCTCTGGGGATCGACATGTATGATTGTGTTTTTCCTTCGAGAACAGCTGTGAGTATTCACCCAATTAAATGAATTAATTAAGGAACATATAAATACGATAAACGTCCAATTGTTGACGATTGTGAAGAGGAAAGTCTCCGGCAATGGACCACCGTGTGAGGGTGCCAAAAAATTGTGTGAACTTCAACAGGATTTTGCTGTAAGTAAAAAAAAAAACAAATAACAATGAAAAAACAAAAATTCCATTCACAAAATTTTCATATCTTGGAATTGAAGAGGGATATCGAAATTTTACTAGAGATCTTTTTTATGGGAAAATTGGAGACCTACAGAAAAGGTCTCTGCAAAAGTATCGATACCTATCTCCAGCTCCAAGATATTCATCAATAACCGATTCGATTAAGATGGAATTTATTCATTTTATCGATTCCGAATGATTAATTACTTTGTTAATTACTTTAGGTACGAATAACAGCGGCAAAAAGACAGATTCTCGGAGACGCCGGTCTCTACTACTCTCAAGGAGAAGACGATCAATTAGTTCAGCTCTCAAAGCTCAAGCAACGATCACGAAGGAAGAAGATGCTTGACAAAATATCAATGGTCTCTGGAAATTTAGATCACGCTACAGTCGTTGAGTGTATTATATCCGTTTTACCCCGCCGTTCCACTTTGGCCAACTTTCCCCTAGTAGTTATTATTTTCTAGGACTTGTGAATTTTTTTCGAAATTCGAAACGTAATCCTATGACGGACATTTTCCAATATAATCAATGCGATGATTAATGTGATAATCAAACATTCCGAAGAATAAAAAATATGTGAAGCAATAGACATCGACAAACTGTTAAAAATTCTTTTTTTTTATTCATCATTTTGGTCATTATTCGTCTTCCAAAATGTCTGTCAACAGAGCCAAAGAGCTAACATAGCCCTAGACGTAAATAATCAATGAAAAAATTCGAATTTGAGCCTGGTCTCCATAACAATAATATTATGTGTACAATTTTCCTTTAACGAATAACCGAATCAATGTTAATTGTAATTGTTTTGTTGAATAAATGTTCAATTTTACTGAAGACACTTGACTGGCAATTAATTTTCTTCTCAATTACCTTTTCAATTTTCATAAATAAATGTTTATTGATGGATATTAATCATCCTCCGAATATCCATATTAATTGAATAATCCAATTGACGAATTTTTTCTTCCACTAACGTTTAAAATTCAGATGCTTGAGCAATGAAGGCCACCCAATTTTAAGATTTTTAAGATTGTGACGGATATATCTTCTTAATTATTCAATCAATTGGTGAATCAATCATTCGATTAAATTTGAATGAAAATATATAGCTTAGTTATTTGTTACAAATCAACAACGAAATGGCAGAGTGGTGGGAGACTGCTAATTGTTCAAAATTAATTAATATTGGGTGTTGTGCTTTTTCCCAAATAAAATTATGTGGCGGAATGGTATTCCCAAATCATTCGGGTGTAATTGAACGAGAAATTAAAAATTTTTAATTTATTTTTGCCAACTATACGAAAAAAAAATAAAAATTTATAATAAATAAAATATTTTTTCCTAAATAGTGAAAGTGCTTTCCTAAATATTCCCAAATTATTTCCAAATTAATAAACATAATTTCAAGTAATTTTTAATTTTCCTTTGCCAAGTATACGGAGGTCTGACCTCAAGCCAAATTGGGCTTGAGGCATGGAGAATAGAGGGAAGGAGGCCGAACGCTATGTAAACCGAATCGTCAAAACGCGTCCGCAGCAATGTAGTTCAGATATAATGAGGGCGCTACTGAAACGCAATCTGTCGTACCGACATCTCACCTCTCTAGAAATCAGAACCATTTGAGTTAAACCCGATTATTTGAGAGGCCGCGGGAGTAAAAACAAGTAGGCGGTCACTTCCATGCGGCTGGTATTAAGCGGTCAAAGAAATGCGGTATTATATTATGCTTGTTTTTTTTTTCTACCAATTTCATTGGTAGTTAGCTTCCGAACGGATCTAGAATCGATTCTGCCCAGAAAAAAATGTAGAAACTTTATGAATTACATTTCCTCAAGGGAAATGCCACTGGAATAAAGAAAATCAGTGAAATAAATTTATGAATTAATCTTCAATCAGTGTTGGAAGAAAATCCAAAATGGTTGAGTTCTGCTGGAATTTCCTACTTGATCCCATTTTCATCCCATTTGAAAGGGAAATAGAATAGAATAATGATTATTTATTCCGTGAGCTGTCCCATCGTATTCAACGAGAATAAAAAAAAAAATTAAATAAATTTATGAATTACTTTTCAATTAATCCTCAAGGAAAATCTAAATCGATTGAAATTTTGCTGAAATTTTGCACTAAACACCAACTTCCATCCTCTTTCAAGAGGGAAAAAAAATAATAATTCGCTGTATCTTGGAAAGTAAAGGACATATCGACTTCAAATTTTACACAGAATTGTAACCTGACTATACCAACTAGTAGCCCAAATTTCAGATCCAGGCACCAACTCTTAGTTGCATAATATCTCGTTGGGACAAATTCCGAGGATAAAAATAGAAAATCGACAATATCTCGAAAACTTTCAATAGGGCGGTATACATATTTTGATTGTATTAGATAGAAGCCACCGTGACGAATATTTTGAAAAAAAAAAAAAAACCAATCGGTCAAGTAGTTTCTGAGATATCAGAAAAACGAGTTTTACACATAAAATGCAATATCTCCGAAACTAATCGGTCAATTGCGCCCATCCAAAATAGCAACCTTTATTTTCATAAGACCTACAATCATACCAAATTTCAACTTTTTTTATCGATTATTTTTTAAGTTATCACGCGTACAAGGATTTCAGCGAAGAAAATAGAAAAAGGGCCATAACTATGTAACTTCTCAGGGGTCGGAGTGAATATTTCTATCAAAATCGATAGATATTTTTATGACGAATATTTTGAAAAAAAAAAAAAAATCGATCGATTGAACCGTTCCCGAGATATTGAAGAAAAACGATTTTCCAATAAATGACGATATCTCGAGAACTAATCGGTCGATCAAGCTGAAATTTTGCCTGAAGCTGAACATAAAAGATACCAAATATGTGTAAAAATTTCAGATTTTTCTGAAACAATTTTGCCGTTTTATTATCCCAATTTAAAAAAAAAAAACAAAAATCTGCACACAAACTCATACACACATACGAACAGGCGCTAAAAATATCATATCTTGACGTTTCATAACACTCCACATCATTTCCACACAAAATTGGACAATATCAAAAATCTTGTAAAAACAAAGCTTCCGTCCGGAAGCAAAAAACTCCTGAAATGCGGGGAAAACTTTGCTCCACGAATTCTTCGCCAAGCATGGAAAATTATGAAATATACTTTAAAAAATTCGTTATTTTTTTACTCATCGGGTGAAACGAGATGAGGATGCCCGGAAGAGAATAAATAATTTTTTTTAATGTTTAAACATACGAGGTGGTTGACAGATCCTCGGGCCGCCATCTTGGAGTGAAGGGAAGGGGTATCCAAGTAAGATGGCGGCAGGGGGATCTGTCAACCACCTCGAATGTTTAAACATTAAAAAAAATTATTTATTCTCTTCCGGGCATCCTCATCTCGTTTCACCCGGTGAGTAAAAAAATAACGAATTTTTTAAAGTATATTTCATAATTTTCCATGCTTTCTTGGCGAAGAATTCGTGGAGCAAAGTTTTCCCCGCATTTCAGGAGTTTTTTTTTACTCCCGCGGCCTCTTAAACTCCTTCTTTTTAGAATTTCTTCTTCGCTTCAATTACGGATGACTATTACATGAACAATTACAATTAGATGATGTTTTTCTTTTCCATAGAAGCCATTTAATCTTATCCAGTAATATCAAACACTCTCAAATTAGAATATGTTTGGAGATACAGTGGACTAGTGAACATTGATTTTTACGTGGAAATAAACTTTTAATTCACTATTAACAACCAATCATCACATTTTCATAGTATAAAATCTATACAGGTATTCACTATACGTATATAATACTAACTATATCGAATATATACACATATATACATTAAACTATGGCACTTGATTATACAATGTGATTTCCAATATGAGGAATCATGATTGTCGTGTGCATTTACGGTGTAATTTCGCCTTCTCTTTTTTTGCCAGATTTTTATTATTGAAATATGTCGCCAAAAAATGACCACGAGTCACTAAATAAAAACTGATGACTTGTTTGGTCATATCTTTATAGTGTTCGCGACCACCTACTGTGGGAAGCGTTTGAATGACCTCGATTACTTTTTCATTGATTATAAGCAAGGTATTGAGTTCCACTTCCGAGTTAGCCATTACATCCAGGATAATTTTTTCAATTACTTCTGTCAATTGAAATAATTTTATGCTTGGATAGAGTAAGTACCCGTAGGATAACTCCTGGATCAATTTATCCCTTCCCTGAGGTTGAGAAGACTTCAAACTATTGATACATGCTGAACATTTTGTGTATCGCGAAAACTTTCGCGATATATATCCCGCGACGTAACTCTGCACGAAATCACTTGTATTGGTCACAGTGTAATCATGATCCAATTGAGGTTGTTCAAGCGATGGAGCCTCGGAGCAATCGTGGATCCCATCCAGTTCATGTTCAGCGGAATTTTCTCCACAATCCACATATTCAACGCTATCGAGAACAGCGTCCAATGCTTCTAGCCACCGTTGTTTCTCTGATCCAGTCAGTGTACTCGAAATATTTTTGAAGTTCATTAGCGTATGTAATATTTCGCCACCAGAAACATTGCTGTTTTTTGCTGGTTTGGTCAATGAATATACGCACAGTAATCTGTACATCTGTGCAAATTGTACTGCGTTTGGGTGGTCGTTGCAGCCACATGATGAACGTATCAAGCCGAAAAAACGCTAAAAAAACCATATGAAAATATTAGTAAATTTGTGTGATCAAACAATAAACCATATAAACAATAAACAATAAACCGTGAATAGCGATTCATATGCGGAAACTATTCACAAGCTACTTCTTTCATAGAATTTACCTCGAGTGCATCCTGATTGAGACGAGAAGTCATTAGATAGTTGTATCCATGACTTTCAGAGAGATAATCAAAGAGTTCAAGGGTCGCCCGAAGAGTGACCTTCAATCCTAACAAAGTCTCTGATGTTAAACACTTGGGATGTAAAGGCAAAGATTGTGGTTGCATTGTTTTATTTTCGTCTTCCCAGTCCTTTAAAAAGAGTAAAAAACTCTCAATTGCCTAAGAATTCAAGCAAACGTTTCAATATTTAGTTAAGGAGGGAAAATTGACGATGAATTATGACTATTACTTCATAATAAATAGCTGTTACTTCACAATAGGCAGAAAAAATGGGAAAATGAAGTTCACTCACCTCTCTATGAGGCCCCGTTTTTCGTAGTGTCTTTTGTCGTGTATAACGGGACATCATAGCTTCAATCAAGTTGTTTATCCGAAAACAAAATTGTATTGAAGCATGACTCGTATTCGGACTGAAGAGCTTCATGGCAGCTTGTACACGTGGAGAAAATAACTGAAAAATACGAACTAAAAACCATTATTTTGGAACCAAAATACGATGAGAGATTCAATAATTGTTAAGAGGAATTGTCTCTATACCTGAAACGCCATTGGAACATTCATTTTTTGAAAACCCCTTGGATTTAAGTGTGCGGGTGATAATGCAGGTGCAGTCCTCATGCGTGCATTATCAGGAGGTTCATGCAGTAGAATAGTTCGCCAGTGTTGGATGTCCACAATTCCATCAGGCGTCTGGAAAAAAAAACATAATACGTGTTGAGTAAAAATACATGTGAATGATGTTCCCTTTGAAAAAATAAATTAGACCTTAAATCGTCTCTGTTTCACTAACCAATTCCGTAGCGTCTTAATAAGGTGCGGAAAATCTGACATAAACCACAGTCGACGTTTGTCATCAAGCGGATGCGTACAGCTGACCTCAATTTTTCCTTCTTTCTTTTCATTATTTTTCGAGGTGTTTCCACCTTCCTCTTCACAAAACTTCTTCCACATCGCCCTATTCCAAGACGCGCCGTCTGTTGTGATTACGTCTACACACAATCCTGCGCCTTCCACTAATGCTACTGCCTCGAGTATCAATTTGTGCAAGGTGAAACCAGAAGCACTGCCCTTGCTCAAAAAGCATCCTACAGTTTGTACCCAAGACCCTCTGAACGGTTGGAACATCACGACTAGGGCATGATCGCCAACTTGTCTCTTTCGATTTTCAGGAGTGTGATTACCAAGATCTGTAAATCCTTTAAAGGCCATAGTGTTTGCATCAAATGAAATATTCTCACTCAATTTCATCTCGTCGATGAGTAAACAACCTAGAAATCAATAAAATACAACAAAATCATTGATGGAAAGGTAAAATGAGATGCGCGATCAATTGTGCCATCAACTTTACCCCTTCTCTCCGGGACAGGAATATCGATAGTTTTCTGCTTCAAACATTCGAATAAAGATTTTTGAAATCCATATCCACATTCCAAATTTTTCAGATAATTATTCAGTGTGTCAGGACAAGGTAGAGCGAGAATTTTCATACGCCTCATATGTTCATACAATCCCTTGTTCTTGATCCGGAGCAATATGCAGTGGTAAATCCAATCTACATTATAGCGATTCTGTCGCGGATCACTAACTCTTGATGCGGCAATACAAGCCCGTACTGCTAATTGCTGTGCTTCTGGGAGACATTGGACAGCGTCTGCAATGGCTCTATCTGTCGACGCCGAAAGCGCTTGTCGTTCGAGTTCCAGCTTTTCTTGCAGCTTTTGATACTACAAGAAAATAGGAATTAATTACATAAAATGTTAAGAGAGATTCTTTATTAAATAATATTTACCGCTTTCTCCAAATTTTCATATTCTATTTTCGTTCTCTTCAATTCCCTTGCCGTGTATATATCCTTTGCTTCTTTCTCTCTTTTTCTTTTTTTCTGTTTATATCCCTTGTCCATCTCACGGCGTCTATCAGCAGCACATTGAAAGCAACGTTGATCTCCATGATTATTTCGTGGAATATCTTTTTGATCTAAAATGATCTTACATTCTGGCGAACGTCTACACAGGAAATGGAGATTATATTGCATTCTATCAATTATAGTATATCTTGTCGACTTTTTATGAGTTTTTTATGAATTTTTTACCTTGCTTTTTCCAAACCCATCCCTGTGCAGATCCCCAATTTCGCTAAATGCATCAAGTCATGGTGTATAGTTTCGTAGCTGTCTATATTTGACCGATAGATTTTCTTCTGTAGGAAATCGCGACTCTCAATCTAAACGGAGGTGGAGTTCCCAATAAATATGATGAACGATTCATGAATTATTCGCAGATTACAAATAATGAGAGTAGAAATACGAATACTTACTGTCAAAGACATATCACTGCGTACTTGACAAAAAAGACGTGGATGAAGTTGCCAATCTATCAATCCAAACATAATTTCACTTTTTTCTTCACAAAACTCACAGGACCACCGCCCTCGCACTCCTCTACTCAAGATATCCCGCTGTAATTGATCAATTGTGTAAGAACACGAACTCATTATTGATCAAAGAATATTTAAATAGTGAAAAAAAAGACACAGGAAAAAAGCGCAAAAATCGTTCAATATTCTAGAACCGATCTGATCACTACGGCATCTTCAACTGAAATGAAAAGGTATCCAAGAATTTTCATATACACTTTATTTGAAAACTTGGTGTTATATTTTCCGTAATCCTTCGTGCATTACTCCCCCGCCCCTTTTTGGTCATCCAGGTCATCGCTTGTCCAGGCAATCCCAAGAAAGAGGACAGCAATTATAGAGAGCAGTTTTATTGCCCGACCCTTGACGATCGATGGAATTTTTGAACCCTATTTGACGAGGCTAAATGCCAAATTTTACATCCAAAACTTTTTCATATTGAAGAATAAAACAAAAATAGAAATGTTAATATTTAACTCTTCAAATTGATAAACATAAATGAGAGTAGAATATCAAACAGTGAAATAGATGAATTCCTCGGGACATTGAAAAAATTGTTACTCTCTTCGATAGAGAATAGTTATTCTACCACTTTTTCAATCATCAAAGATCACTTATATGAAATTAGCAAAGGAAAAATTTTGCCGATCGATATTGTTACATGATTGAAAAGAGAGAGGTGGGGGATGGCCCACAGATAGGTGCAAAAGGTACTAATCCTTCAACAGGTATAACAGTGTTTACATTTCATAACATAACATACTTTGAGTAATAAGGACTAGTCAGCGGGGGGGGGAGGGGAGGGGCACATCTTCCACAACTGGAGTGAAAAATAAAGGAAAATATGGAAAGCTGTTGAATAGAGAAGAACGTTCAACACAGTTTTTATGACCACAAGGGGTCCATTTCCTATTCCGAGAATGGGTAAGCTGAGGAAACCCCATCGTCTGAGAAAACTCTATTCCCCCAGTACTACAGAATAAGGACTGTGCCGAAGGAGAACCCTATATGGACATGGAAAAAATAATCTCATAAGTGTTGCTATCGCATGATTTTCACCTGGGCGTCAATCATGCGATCACAGATGAAGATACAATTGTTCTCAACAATCAATCAATTATTATGATTCACATGGAATCACATGTCTGCATGTCTCTTCATGATCGATGCCCTGAGCTGTACATAACGAGTGTAAGAAAATGCGGTGATGAAAAATATGAATTGGAAAAAAAAGTGCGAAATTTCTATCAACCGAGGATTAAATTTAGTTCAAATTGAAAAGGCGTTCTTTCAACTGCAAATGCTCTGGAGTAGTCATCTCAAATAAGTGAATTTTAAAAAGAACATCCGAATTCACATTTGTAGAATTTACAGGTGGAACAAACCGCTTTTTGAAAGTGAGAGAAATGAACAATATGAGAGTGAAAGAGATGGAAAATCAAGTTAATCGTTGTTTTGAGAGGGCAGCATATTACCAGAAACATTTACAGAATTTCCGCAACTGTTTTATCGGCGAAATCGCGTGCAGCGCCTCTCGGTGGTTATTTAGCAACTAGATTGCTGCGGACATCGTTTAACCGACATTTCTTACCCCCACTCCTACCCCGTTCGGCCTCCTTCCCTCTATTAATTATAACACAGCGGAGATAGTACTATCTCCTCTGTGATTATAATAATTAATCAATTGATTATCGATCAATTAGTAGAAGTTTGAGAAAAATTTTCATTATGTTTTTGTTATTGATGATTTCTCCAAGCAATTGATAATGTTCACCTACATGCTGTTTGAATCAGAAAAGGGAATCACGAGACTTTGAAGTAATAAACAACAACGTTGGTTAAATCTTCAAACTAGTCTCATTCACGACACTGCTGCTGTTTATCTGGTGCAGAAAATCCTCATGCAGCACATCCTTGTCAGCAGTCTATACTCCGGTAGCTTAATTTCCAGATATTGTTTTGTCTATGTTACTATGCAATAAGACTGTAGTTCATCAGGCCTCTCTGTCTTCCCAAAAGTATATGCTGCCACCAAAATTGTAATGGACCCGAGCGGAATGGGTTCTTTGATAGGTCATCAGGCAGGAAAATTACAACAATAGATTATCTTTATTCGAAGATTGATTTTTAATACCTAATTGACAGTTAAAAGTTCAGGGCGTTACGAATGGTAAAAAATGAACATGAGTTGTCAAAAGTTAATTGATTACTGACCACGAGATACCAAAGTCGTGAGGATTTAATTACGGTTTCATATGTAACACCGATCGGGAGAGCACCCAAACCCAACCGTGGGGAATCTGCTGATGCAGCGTCCCACTAACTGATTGCGAATACACGTGATACTCTATTCACGGATATTTCCCTAATAGAAGGAACGAGTTTATTCACATTTCTCAATTCTCCTGCATTCTGATTTATGTGCCAGTTTCGTGTCATCATAATATCCGAATGTATTAAGGGGTCTCCTCAGTTGGTTCCCAAAAAACAAGGAAAGCTACCAGCTAATTAGAATTTTCAGGGGAAGTTCGTTAAGGGGAGACGTCGGTGAAATTAAAAAGTCTCAGCTCGGCCTGAAGAGTCATCGGACGACTTCCGGTATATGAAGGTATATATGTAAAAGTAAAAAAAAATTCGGACCCGACCCGTTTCGCCCCGTCTATCCACCAAAAACGTCATTTTTTATGTTTTTAGACTAAAAATGCTCCTTGCACCACAGTTTTCATCCGATTTTAACTTTTTTTTTTAAATGTTCGCTATACTCGGACAAACAAATCTGTGCATCCGTTTTGCTTCATACATATTTGATCATGAAAAAATGATTTTTTAAGTTTTTGATCATATTTCCCCTTTTTAGAAAATGCTAAAATACGTTATTTTTTGTTATTTCACGTTGCATACATACGTAATTGGAATCTTATGACAAAATAATGACAACACAATACAACGTGAAATTACAAAAAATGAAGAGAAGAAATATAATCAAATCTTGAAAAATCATTTTCTCATGGTCTAATTCATATAAAGTAGAACGGATGCACAGATTTGTTCGTTGGAGTATAACGAACATTTCAAAAAAAAAACAAGTAGGCGGTCACTGCCATGCGGCTGGTATTAAGCGGTCAAAGAAATGCGGTATTATATTAAGCTTGTTTTTTTTTTCTAATTTCATTGGTAGTTAGCTTCCGAACGGATCTAGAATTGATTCTGCCCAGAAAAAAATATAGAAACTTTATGAATTACATTTCCTCAAGGAAAATCACACTGGAATAAAGAAAATCAGTGAAATAAATTTATGAATTACTCTTCAATCAGTGTTGGAAGAAAATCCAAAATGGTTGATTTCTGCTGGAATTTCCTACTTGATCCCATTTTCATCCCATTTAAAAGGGAAATAGAATAGAATAATGATTATTTATTCCGTGAGCTGTCCCATCGTATTCAACGAAATCTAAAAAAAAAATTAAATAAATTTATGAATTACTTTTCGATTAATCCTCAAGGAAAATCTAAATCGATTGAAATTTTGCTGAAATTTTGCACTCAACACCAACTTCCATCCTCTTTGAAGAGGGAAAAAAAATAATAATTGGCTGTATCTTGGAAAGTAGAGGACATATCGACTTCAAATTTTACACAGAATTGTAACCTGACTATACCAACTAGTAGCCCAAATTTCAGATCCAGGCACCAACTCTTAGTTGCATAATAGCTCATTGGGACTAATTCCGAGAATAAAAATAGAAAATCGACAATATCTCGAAAACTTTCAATAGGGCGGTATACATATTTTGATTGTATTAGATAGAAGCCACCGTGACGAATATTTTGAAAAAAAAAAAAAACCAATCGGTCAAGTAGTTTCTGAGATATCAGAGAAACGAGTTTTACACATAAAATGCAATATCTCCGAAACTAATCGGTCAATTGCGCCCATCCGAAATAGCAACCTTTATTTTCATAAGACCTACAATCATACCAAATTTGAACTTTTTTTATAGATTATTTTTTAAGTTATCACGCGTACAAGGATTTTAGCGAAGAAAATAGAAAAAGGGCCATAACTATGTGACTTCTTGGGGGTCGGAGTGAATATTTTTATCAAAATCGATAGATATTTTTATGACGAATATTTTGAAAAAAAAAAAAATTGATCGCTTAAACTGTTCCCGAGATATTGAAGAAAAACGATTTTCCGATAAATGACGATATCTCGAGAACTAATCGGTCGATCAAGCTGAAATTTTGCCTGAAGTTGAACATAAGAGATACCAAATATGTGTAAAAATTTCAGATTTTTTTGAAAAAATTTTGCCGTTTTATTATCCCAATTTCAAAAAAGAAATCAAAAATCTGCACACACACTCATACACACATACGGACAGGCGCTAAAAATATCATATCTTGACGTTTCATAACACTCCACATCATTTCCACACAAAATTAGACAATATCAAAAATCTTGTAAAAACAACGCTTCCGTCCGGAAGCAAAAATTGGAATCGGATGAAAACTGTGGTGCAAGGAGCATTTTTAGTCTAAAAACGTAAAAAATGACGTTTTTGGTGGATAGACGGGGCGAAACGGGTCGAGTCCGAATTTTTTTTTATTTTTACATATATACCTTCACATACCAAAAGTCGTCCGAAGACTCTTGAGGCCGAACTGAGACTTTTTAATTTCACCGACGTCTCCCCTTAATGAATAAGAAAATTATGTGCAAAATAGTGACAGCGTTGACCACATAATAACAACGAAAATAAATTCCAAAGTTGCTACCATGGAGAATAGAGGAACCTCTATTCTTCATGGTAGCAACTTTGGAATTTATTTTCGTTGTTATTCTGTTTTGTCAACGTTGTCACTATTTTGTACATAATTTTCTTATTCACTTCCCGATCCTAGAGGGAAGTTATTTTAGTCGGTCCGAAAATCAAAAGTGGAAATTTCACCTGATCTCCACGTGTGTGTGTGTGTGTGTGTGTGTGTGTGTGTGTGTGTGTGTGTGTGTGTGTGTGTGTGTGTGTGTGTGTGTGTGTGTGTGTGTGTGTGTGTGTGTGTGTGTGTGTGTGTGTGTGTGTGTGTGTGGTGTGTGTGTGGGTGTGTGGGTGTGTGTGTTCCTGTGTAAATAAAATTTTGGCTCACGTTTTCTCTCAGACTAATGGTCTGATTTGAGTTGTTTTTTTCAATCGATGTGTTCTTATGTAACTTCAACCTCATTAAATCATGAACATGATCGTTTCAGCGGTTTTTGAGTTATTTCAGTAAAACTTGTGGAAAAATCGCAAAAAATTACGTTTTCTGCCCTCCGGCCAGAAAGCGTCAACTTCCTGGCCGCTGCGCTAAACGAAGTTTCCGCTTTCTGGCTACGTCGAGCAGAAAAATAGTATACACACCTTGGCCAGTAAATAAGAAAGCCTCAGATCACATGTTTGTTGACCTCGGCTTCGCCTCGACCGACAATTACATGTGATCTGAGACATTCCTTACTTTACTGGCCGAGGTATGTAATATACTATTTTTTTTACAGAATCGACGATTTCTTCGCGGAAAACAATGGAATTCAAGTGTTTTTTGTGGCAATCGATACGTCTTCGAGTAACTCAAAATTGGGTGAAATTTGGAAAAAATCGTCTCAGCTGTTATTGAGTTATTCAAGAAATACAATTTTTTGAATGTCAATAAATTATCAATTTTCTTGTTTGATCGATTCAATCACATAATTCCCCCCCCCCCCCCCTCCTCATCGCCATTGACCCAATCGGTCAATTAGATCCTGAGATATAGCAATTTTTGATGGCACCACATACTTTGGACAAGACATCGGCCACTTGCCCTCTACATACGAGGGATATAGCCAACAAATGGAATAGAATAGAAATATAGCAATTTTTTAAAAATCATCACGTTTTTTTTCTAATTTGAAATTTCGCGAATTCTATATATTGAAAATATTGGAAATTACAGAAATTGAGTTTTGCAAATGAATGTTTTTCTTTTTTTTCATGATTCTGATTGGGTATTAGGCAAAATTATTTCAGCAGTTGTTCACGTACTTGCATGAATTTCTCAGATTTTATGGTTTTTCGCGTTGAATCTAAACTGAAGAGGGTATTGGTCGGGAAGTTATTGGTTCGACCTGCAAAGGGTCACACCAACACTACTCGTTTATTAAGGAACTTCTCCTGAAAATTCTAATTAGCTGGTAGCTTTTCTTGTTTTTTGGAACCAACTGAGGAGACCCCTTAAGACATTATGCTACATTTTTAGGGCATAATACAAATAAAACAAGGAGGTGGTAACTACTATGCGGCAGAAGTTGACAGTAGCTAACCGTTTAAAGAATTATGCGTAATCATAATTTGTTTCTTTTTTATGTGAAACATCTAATAGCGCGTTGCGCTGGCTGCAGAAAAGACGACGTCGTCTTTTCAGGCGACGCTCCCCTCCATTCCAGTCTACGCGTCGCTCGCTGGCGCACCCCCCCCCCCCCCTCGATGTTTCACATCTACCAGGCGTCCCACGACGGCCTTTTTTTCTACCAATTTCATTGATGGAAAGCTTCCGCGCGGGTCCGTAATTGCGAGTCAACCCGATGTGGAAATGGTTTAAAAAACAAAATTAATGGCGTTTTTCTTGGCGGGCTGACTGTCAGTGAGCAGCTCGTGTTCCTTGGTGACGAGTTAAAAATCGACGTGTTTCTTGGGTTATAAAATAATAATGGAGTTGTCAATTGTTTTATCGACGATTACCGACTGGACAAGAGCCCAAGAAACACGTGAAAAATTGCTAAAGTTCAAGTTGCTGTCAAGAAACAGGAGCTACTTATTGACGCAGTCAGCACCTCAAGAAAAACGCCATAATAGTAACAGGCGCTGCCTCACGGCCTAGTGATGAAAAGAAAATTTAAATAAATAGTACTATTACAGAATAGAATAGAATAATAATTATTTATATATTCCACTAGTGAGATACTAACTAGTATAAAAAGTCTTGTTTCAAGGGGCAGAACAGGTGGGAACAAACCGTAAAAACCCGAAAGGGTATACGGAAGGAAAACATTTTAATTATTTATTCCGTGAGCTGTCCCATCGTATTCAATGAAAATTGAAAAAAAAATAAAATAAGGTAAATTTATGAATTACATTTCAATTAATCCTCAAGAAAAATCCAAACCGATTGAAATTTTGCTGAAATTTTGCACTCAACACCACCTTTCATCCTCTTTAAAGAGGAAAAAAAAACGAAAAAAAAAAATTATTGGCTGTATCTCAGAACCTAATGGCCATATTGACTTCAAATTTTACGCAGAATTGTAACTTGACTATACCAACTACTAGCCCAAATTTCTGATTTAGGCGCCAACTCGTAGTCGTATTATAGCTCGTGAGAGCAACTTCCGAGAATCAAAATAGAAAATCGACAATATCTCGAAAACTTTCAATGGTGCGGTATATATGTTTTGATTGTATTAGATAGAAACTATCGTGACGGATACTCTGAAAAAAAAAAACAATCGGTCAAGTAGTTTCTAAGATATCAAAGAAACTAGTTTTACACCGAAAATTCAATATCTCCGAAACTAATCGGTCGATTCCGCCCATCCAAAATAGAAACCTTCATTTCTGTAAGACCAACAATCATGGGAAATTTGAACTTTTTATCTCCAATATTTTTTAATGGCGTCTTTCTTTGCCTGTTAACTGCGTCAGTAAACAGCTTGTTTTTCTTGGGTTATAAGAAAAACAATGAAGTTGTCAATTGTTTTACCGACCATGAGCGCCTGGAGAAGAGCCCAAGAAACACGAGCTGTTTACTGACGCAGTTAACAGGCAAAGAAAAACGCCATAAGTTATCACGCACACAAGGATCTTAGCAAAAAAATAGAAAAAGCGCCTTAACTATCTAACTTTTCCATGATATTTTTATGCTAAATATTTTGAAAAAAAAGATCAATTGGTTGAATTGTTCTTGAGATATTAGAGAAAAACGATTTTCTAATAAATGACGATATCTCGACAACTAATCGGTCGATCGAGCTGAAATTTTGCCTGAAGCTTAACATAACAGATACCAATTATGGGTAAAAATTTCAGATTTTTTTCAAAAACTTTTGCCATTTTATTATCCCAACTTCAAAAAAAATAAAAATAAATGAAAATCTGCACACACATACGGACATTTTCTAAAAACATCATATCTTGACGTTTCATAACATTTTATATCATTTCCACACAAAATTGGAGATTGTCATAATCTTGTAAAAACAAAGCTTCCATCCGGAACCAAAAATCACCTTTTGATATTGGTGGGGTTCATTCTTTCAATTTTTAAACCTCGACTGGCCTCACAATAGCACAAAATTGAAATCATCTATTATTTTATATCGATCCTCTCGGTAGTGAACCAGATCATCTAGGAATCGCATGCTGCTCTCATTGTGGAGTTTTGCGAGGACAGGAGGCAGAGGAGTAAGCCCAGCGGTATTCGCTAGATCGTCGTAGTAAGGTCCTTGTTCAGGCCCCATCATATGGAAGTGGCGTTTACTTAGTCCTTGTTGCTTCTTCTTTTCGAATTCTAGAGTCTCCTCAGCCAGCATCGTTTCTTTATTTGGGAGGGTCTTTTCTCCTGTCCAATACTTCAGAGCAAATCTCACCTTGCAATAATACATCATTATTAAAAATTATTTATCCAATTTTCACATTTGTTATTTGTTATGTTATCCAGGCTCACTTACTTGTAAATCAAACATACTAAAAGCACAAACATAAAACGGAATTCCAACGAGAGCCAATGTTGGGTTCTCTGTGGATAATAGATGTTTCCAGAGAGGTGTCACCATGTTATCATTGACCCTGACTCCACATTGTGGCGAGAGAAATGTGAAGTTGTACTTGTACCCTTCAATCACCACATGAAGTTATCATATGAACATGATAATTGATCAAATTGAACAAAATCAAATTCATGTTCCACTCACCAGTGCAATAAAAAATAACGTCGGCTTCTTCTCGAGTATTGTTTGTGAATATGGCTTCCCTCTCGGTGAGTTTTTCAATATTAGGAAGCTGAATTACATTCTTTGGAAAGACTGTGTGAATGGGATCTCGATTATGATGGCTCAGAATCACTTTTCGAGCCTTTCTCGAAATTTCTAAGGCCAAATCCATTCCTGAAAGGTAACAAAAAAGTAAATACTGCAACGAAAGATTGCAAGGGCGAAAGGGTCACATGTTTAAATCATCATTTCCTGGCGAAATTGGGCGATGTCAAAAATGGTCGATTACATATAAGTAGGCCATCGCTCCCATGCGACTGGTGGTGAGGATTGGAAGAAATGCTTTACTATTATTATTCAATTATTGAAGTGAAACTTCTATAGGCGTCTTTGGGTGCGAATGAAATACACGAAAGTCCGTATGCAACGGAAGTAACCGACACCATCGGGGAGGGGGCAGCGCCGTCAATTGATGTGCGCACAGCGCAACGATGCCTCCTCCCCTCCCCAACGGGGGACACCGTATTCCATGAAGTTTCACTTCTGTCGCGTAGCTTCTACGCTCTCTTTTTTTTTATATTACGATTCTCTTTTTTTCTACCAATTCAATTGGTAATCAGCTTCTGGGAGGATCTACAATTCATTCTGTGCATACATTGATTATCTGTATCTCAGGAACTAATTAACATATCGACTTCAAATTTTACACAGAGTCGAACCCGACTTCGATATGTCCATTAGTTCTTGAGATACAGACAATCAATTATTTCTTTCTCGTTTTTTTTTTGCTGCAAATAGGGTGAAGTTTGGTGTTGAGCGCAAAATTTCAGAACAGAATGAATTACAAATCCATCCGGATGCTTATTACCAATAGAATTGGTAGAAGAAGAAAAACATATTATAATAATTATAATAATAGGATAATAATAGCACATAGCGCAGTTCTTCCAATGCTCAACCCCGGCCGCATAGGAGTGATGGCCTACTTGTCTTTATAGGAATAGCGTGGAATGCCGCATATCCTTCCGTATATGATTTCATTACCTGATGGTCCTGCACCAACAACTACAACAGTTTTATCCTGAAAAACCTCAGGAACACGATAATCATGACTGTGCAACTGTTTTCCCTTAAATTTGTCATGTCCTCCAATGACCGGAACATACGGTTGAGAATAATGACCATTGCAGATCATAATTGCATCGAAATATTCCGTCCTTGTTAATCCATCGCTGAGATTTTTAACGTCCACCTTCCATTGCTTTTCGTTCTCTCCTTCAGAAGTGGGCTCCACCAGTTCAACGTTATGCAGAAACTATGCAAATTCTTAAATTATTGAATAAACTCAATGGATCGTCCTACCATTGTCATCAGGGGGGAAATACTTGCACGTATGTATTGGCGAACATCAAAGTGATTGCAGTATCGCTCCAAGAAATCTAGGATTTCAGTACGTGTCAGATAACTTTTAGTAGTTTCTACGTCATATTGAAAGTCTGGATATCCCATTACTTCTTTAGGTAAATTGGTTCTACACAGATACCATAAAATTTGAAACGAAACTCCTAATAAATCAGTGGTAGAATTAGTACAATTAGATAAGACAAAAAAATAGCAAAGTGGGTTGCAAATGTACACCCAAAAAAAAGATGGCTGAATCAAGTCGAAATCTTCGAATAAAGATTATTTAATTCTCGTAATTCTACTGTGTGACTACCCATCTCAGAACCCACTCCGCTCGGGTCCATTACAATCGACCTGCTTCAAACAGGATATCTATGGCTGGATCAAGCCGGATTTTCGACTTATTTCAATTAGAAAATCGACTTGATTCAAAACGGAAAAGGTCAAGCCGAAAATCCTGCTTGATTCAAGTTGGAAAAATGGGTTGAAAAGTGGACTTGTTGACATGGCCAAGAAAGTGATTTTATGGATAGTGGTTTTATGACATACTTGTCACAAATAGTAGATTATATCACTATTAGGCCCGATAAGTATTTTTGTGACAAACGTGTCATAATCCAATGACCTATGTTATGATCCAATTTATTATAAAAACACTTTTTGGGCCATGTAACATACGCTATTTTATGTCACGAGGCCCATCAACTAACCGAGTTCTCAACAGGCCTAGCCCCGGTAAGTGTACTTACCAGGACTAGGCCTGAAAAGAACGAGGTTAGGGCGGGCCGAGTGACATAAAGTGCTTATCGGGCCTTGTGAGATAATCTACTATTTTACGCGTAATAAAAACGATCTTTCACTTTTCTTTCTAAACCAACTCGTATCCAAGATATTCACAGAATAATTTGTACGCGTTTTTGGGAGGTGTTTTCTGGTGAGTCCAGAATTATTATATATATTATATGTATTATTCTTAACTTGCCGATCGTAGATCTCGGGAAGTTATTGTAATAGCTCCGAAAGCAAAAATTCAATAGTTCATGATGTCTCCACGTCTCATGACCCCCAGAATCATTCTGACACGTTTTGGAAGAAATGCTCGGATGTGGGTATACATGTGTGTGTGGGTTTGTATTTTTTTTTTATAGAGGAGGAAATACTATTACGCATCGTCAGGGCATGATATCCTGCCTGGTATGTCAGACGCGAATTAATCAATACTTAGAATAGAACAATACCGAATCAAACCTCCCCATCGGCCTCTATTTCCTCCGCGAGACCGCTGCCAGATATTACTTCACGGAGGGAGGATCTAGCCCTAGCTCTTCCTCCAGGTGCTCGAAGTCATGGCTCTTTACCCCTGACGAGCCTGTGAGAAGGGGTATATGCGTTTGACTAAACTCAACCTCGCGTCCCTAGGCGTCTATGCCCACATCACTTTGTTGTGGTTTTTAACCAAAAATAATTTTTCTGTATTTAAAAAAAAGATAAAACTTCAAGAATTCTACCGAACACACTTACGTGGCCATTAATTATCCTCATTACTCACAATATATTGATTAAAGAAAATGATTTTGACAAATGGAGTGAATAAAACTGAAAATCCCCACTGCAAGATGAAATGAAAAAGCGTTGGCGCTACTGGTCCTTCACTCTCATATATTCAATGAAATCTAGCGCGGCAAAGTTTAAATTGCGGATAAAAAGGTAGGCGAATACCAACAATTTTCCCAACCAAAAAAATTTTGAATTGAAACACTTTTTTTTTTGAAGCGCAAAATAAAAATAACTAAACATGAAATGGGAATTGCAAATTGAACAACCTTGTCAAAAAATTGTAAAGGGAATCATTTAAAAAGCAGAAAATGTAGGGGGCACATAAAATCATGGAAACATCGGTGTCCCCCCCCCCCCACTCTGCTGTCCAAGTTTTTTTTTCTTAATATTTTTATCTTTTTTATCTTTTTATTTTCTCCTTTTTCAATTTTTCATCATTCAGTTCACAGCGTCACCGTCGGAGGTTTTTAATTTTCAATTTTTTTTTTCCTTCTAATTATCTTTATTCTTTGTTCGCTTTCTTTCTATGCAACGAAGTTGCTGGGGGAATTCCATCGCAAATAAGCTCGCTGCTTCGCAGGCTGCCTTCGATAGCAGCATAGCATTTATCAGCGACTCTGGCTAATTCTTCTGTTCAAGGGCAGTCTCCCAAGTACCGCGCAACGTGTTGAAACGAGGGCACGCAAAGAACACGTGCTCCGCATCTCTATCGACTCCAAGGCAGGACGGGCACCCTGGTGAATCTTTACGTTTAAACTGATGAAGATATGCTCGAGAGCACCCATGTCCTGAGACATCTGTGCTCATTTATCTGTGTCAAGTTTCAAGTAGTAGTTGACTACACCACGGTCACGGCTCAGTCAAACATTCACCTGAGGAATGAGATGATACGTCCACTTGCCGTTTTCGGTAGCATCCCACAGCATTTGCTATCGGCGTATGTTATTTTGACGCCCCTGTATTCTAAGTTCTTCGGGGCTCAATGTTGTTGATTCTTCCCGCCGGTAAAAGGCTTTTCGTTCTTCAGCTGATACTCCGATGAGCAGCATCCCAAAAATGATGCACACTGCTTCTTCAGACATGGACTTTTGTTGGAAGTTTTAGTCGAGAAGATTTTGTTCAGGAAAATTTTTTTCGGGAACATTTGTCTGGGGAAATTTTTTTCGGAGAGATTTTGTCCGGGGAACGAATGTCCGACCACCCGTACATGATGTTCCACGGCAGAGGGCCCAGAGCCGAGCCCTGAGGTACCCCTCCAATGACTTTGTACTCTTTAGCACCAGTCACTGTCCCGCTTCTTCGTACCTCCCTCCGATCTGGTCCGTCCGATCGCCGCTTTGGTTGTATTGCTGACAAGCTCAAGCAGCGGTTCGACTGCTGCTTCGATCCGCCTGTAAACGATACAGAGTGGACGGTAGGATGATGATTCGTGCGGTGGTTTTTTCCCTTAAGGAAGGAGTACTAGATTCTGTTGCTGCCGCTTCAGGGGGAAAGTACCCTCTTCAAGGCATATGTTGTGAACTTCCAGGAACAACACTGGTGCTGTTGTGATGGTTGCCTTCAATGTAATATTTGAGATTCCATCCAGGCCAGGAGATTTCGTATTCCCCACTCTACTGCAGGCTTCCATTATAGATGATTCTCCGAGACAAGCGGGATTTCTTCTATTCGATACTGCTCTGTCGAATGGTGTATAGTTCTATTTGTTGGGGGAACAGCGATCTTACAATTTTCTCCAAGATCTTGTGGCATGTTCGCGATCGCATTGGCTAGCTTTTCAGTTGGGCCATGACAACCTTGTACGGCTGGCCCCACGAGTCCTCCTCCACCTCCTCCATCAGCTCACTCTAGATTTGTCTCTCACTATCCTTGATGATTTTTTTCAATCTTCGGTGTGCCTTTTTGTACTCTGCCATCAGTTCCACAGGGTTTGGTCTTCTGTGACCACGCTGCGACGCTCTTCTCTTGCTAAGACACTCTCTACGGAGGTCAGCAATGTAATCATTTCACCAGTGCACTGATGGGAGCTTGTTTATGCCATGTTTCCGGGGCATACTAGCGTCGCAGGCTTCTGTGAATCTCCTCATCATATTTTGTACCTTCTCTTCAGCATTTTCGCGACAAGTTGGGTAGTTATCCAGGGCCACCATGAAGGATCAAAGACACTCACTTTCCAACCAATTCTATTGGTCTTCGTACGCGCTTCTCTAGTGTCTGGCCAGTAGATACTTTCCATAGTATTGCGAAGTGATCAATAGCTGTATACTTGTCCATTACTTCCCGAGATCAATCTCTCTTAACGAGGTTGCTAATGACAAAGGTAAGATCCACAATGGAACTTGCCTCTCCTCTAATAAACGTTGGTTTATCACCCCTATTGAGCAAGACCATGTCCAATGTAGACATGGCTCAGTAGCGCTTCAGGAATTGAAATCCCCGACAATGACAACGAGAGAGTGCTTCGCATCCTTGGTCAGTCAATTCAAGAAATCTGTGGACTCGTCAAATGAGAGGCTGGGTGGAGCGTAGTAGCTGTAGAAATAAATTCTATTGAGCTTTGTTATCATGAAACCGGCCTCTTTGCCATTAGCAACACTCTGAAACGGGCACGTACCGCAGGACCAAACAACGGCTTTGGCGGACCTATCCGTTTTCCAGGGTTGAGTTGCAAGGTGTCTATATGACTCCGAGATCAGTGCGAGATCCCGCTTCAGTTCGCGCACGGTCTGCATAAGCAGATCGTGCGCAGCCTTACAATGATTGAGGTTGAACTGGAGTATCCTCATACTCGTTTTCTTCTCACCTTTTAGAGTGCCTCTTTAAAGGTTGGACATCCGCTGTTACCAGCAATGTGGGCACAATTCTTCATGCTACCTTTCTCAGCGCACAAGGCGCACTGAGCATCCTTTTCGCAGGCGGTGACTTTGTGGCCGGCTTCACCGCTATTGATACTGAGATTGGTCCGGTCCACTGGGCTCACGCATTTAGATTACGCATCGCAAGAGATGCCGATAGTGCCAGCACTTGAAAAACTTGGTTGGTCTCTCCACTGTCCTTATCCGGCAATTGACCCAGCCAATCCACATCTTACCATGTTCGCCCAGTACGTTCTTCACCATCGATTCTGCCAGTGTCACCGAGACAGTCCGCGTTCTCCCATAGGCTGAACGTTAGTGACTTAATCGCATCCAGCATGATTTCAGACGCTTCTCCTTGAGAAGTCTCCTTGTTCTCTGTTCCCGATGATCCCTGCTGTCTCCGCTTGCCCTTGCGCATATCGTGGTTTCCCTCATTGACGGATTCTCTATCCTCCTCGATCTCTGTGTCCTTTGCCGTCGTCTCACTGTAGAAGCGCATACACAGCGTTGATGGCGAGACGAGAATTTATGGAGCTGAGATAACAGGGCGTTGGTGTATGACTCATGCGTCCTCAAGAGCTTTTAGCCTCTTGTAGGTACTACCAATGCCAGCCACCTTGTTTTTAATCTCCTTGTGGACATTTGCTCTTGGTTGGACAAACTCGTGTAGCTCACTGATGAGCCTTCCGAGACAATCCCACGCTGGCATCCTTTTCACGTCAGCACTTGCGGCCACTGCTGCTCGTTGGGCATAATCCCTAATCCCAACTCCTTTATCTTCCGTTCTTACGTTGTTTTTGTTGAGAATGTCAAGTAATCTAGTTTACCGACCATCCTAACCTAAACTGGGTCCTTCTTGTCTCGGCACGATATGTGTTCAGATGTTGTTCTTATTCAATAATTATTAATCCAAATAAATCACTGATATATGTATATTGAATAATTGTGAGTTTGAGTGATTTAATTAGCCCCATGATCATAGTAATTTAATAACAGTTTTGTGGTATTTGTTTGATTTCCTCTATTCTGTATCCACGAGTACTTACGGGAATGACTGTCCACTGTAGCAGATCCCCGGTTGCTAGAGCCTTACGAGAGTCTACTGCCGGATCGGACTTGGTGTCCCAAGGAGAAATCGTTTGCGGCATCGTTCCCGAATGTCATTCAGCCATCAGCGCGGTGTCTCACACCTTAGCTTGGATGACTGTTTGCAAGACCACTTGCACGGCCTTCAGCAGTGTGATCGTCACGTCCCAGGGTGTATTTTTTTTTTTTTTTAATAGAGGTTTAGGAAAATCTCCAAAAGATTCTGGTAAAGTGATATTAAAAACCAGATCTGGGATTTTTACCCAGTAAAAACCCCGTTTTCCTCTTTTTACCTCTAATCGTCTCTTCCCATTTCGCTCGCGGAATCACCGTTAGGTACACGGAGAAAAAAATTCAGTAAACATACCGTGTCAGTTTCGTAATTGTGGGGCGACCTTGAAATGTGGGAAAAATTACGTGATGTTCCGTAATTTTTTACTTAAAATCACGGAAAGACTACGTTCACTTGAAATAAAAATTACTGAAAGTCACGTAATTTTTCCTCACACTTCAAGGTCGCCCCACGATTACGAAACTGACACAGAATTTTTACTGAATTTTTTTCTCTGTGTACTACTTTGCGAGGGAGATCTCAGCTTATTACTCTTCCACATTACGCACCTAATGTACTACCCTACTAAGATGTGTGTAGGTAGGAGGTTTCAATAGGTTCTCCATCTATTCTGCAGCTTTGCAGTTGCGTTCCTCAGTTCTGAGCTCCTTCATGACTTCTGCTGCAAAGCTGTTCGTCGCGTCCCAGAGGCTGCCTTTGATGAGAGCATAGCTTTGATTAAAGACTCTGGCTGGATCTTCTCTTTAAGGACAATCTCCCAAGTGCTGCGTTGAATCGTGAAACGGGGACACGTGTCCGTACAGACCACGTGCTCCGCATCTTCACGGACTTCGGGGCAGGCCGAACACTCTGACGAATCTTCATGTTTGAACCAATGAATATATTGTCGGAAGCGCGCGCGCGTGTGTGTGTGCGTGTGTGTGTGTGTGTGTGTGTGTGTGCGTGTGTGTGTGCGTGCGTGTGTGTGTGTGTGTGTGTGTGTGTGTGTGTGTGTGTGTGTGTGTGTGTGTGTGTGTGTGTGTGTGTGTGTGTGTGTGTGTGTGTGTGTGTGTGTGTGTGTGTGTGTGTGTGTGTGTGTGTGTGTGTGTGTGTGTGTGTGTGTGTGTGTGTGTGTGTGTGTTCATGTATGTGAGGTTAACATTTTTGGCAGACAGTTTCTTTTGAACGAACGGTGCAATTTGAATTTTTCTTTCTGCAATCAACGCACCTACATGTAACTTAGAACTGACTAGTTTTTGCAGATGATCACCTCAGCAGTTCTTCGGTTATTTTCGAAAAATATGTGAAAATACTTCGAAAATGAGGTTTATTTCATAAAATCCTCTATTTCTTCTAGATAAATCATACGATTTGAAATTTCCTTCATGCAGTCGATGCATCTTTGTGTAGACTAAATCAGATTGAATCGAGAAAAAAATCGTCTCAGCAGTTACTGAATTATTTTGAAAATGAAATTCCCGGCGTTTTTTTATTTTCTTTATTTTTATTTGAAATTTTGTGAATTCTAAATATTGAAAATATCAGAAATTAAAGAAATGGAGTTTTGCAAATGAATATTCTTCTTTCCTGTCGTGATAATGATGGGTATTAGGCAAAATTATTGCAGCAATTATTCAGTTACTTGCATGAATTTCTCGAATTATATGGTTTTTGCGTTGAATTTGAACTGAAGAGTGCATTGGTCGGGAAGTAATTGGTTCGACCCGCAAAGGGGTTGAAAAAAATTCGACTTTTTCTCTCGTACCACATTATTCTATCTTACTCGGTTCGAACGAGTTTAGCCACTCTTTCCTCCTCATACTCTGAAAGCTCCATCCCCCTCCATGGGACAATGATTACAAATTCGACTTTTTCTCACGTACCACATTATTCTATCTTACTCGGTTCGAACGAGTTTAGTCACTCTTTCCTCCTCATACTGTGAAAGCTCCATCCCCCTCCATGCAAAAGAAAGATCACATCCACACTACTCATTCAATTTTCATATGAATGCACAAATGAATTGAATTTTGAGGAACAAAATCTCTACAAGACTACTCGTTCTGAGAAAAGCACTCGATCCATCTTTGCGTAATTGACATCTGAATCAATACTGAGCAGAATGGTCTCAGTATAGTTGTTTGAGTATCTAAGTGACTTTAGAAATTTAGGAGATATCTTCAGATTTTTATAGAAGTGCAGAAGTGAATGGAGTTACTGCGAATAAAATCTCTACATAACACTGACACGATTTGCATTTTTCTACTCCTCTTTCCCAGGCTTATATTATAATACCATGAATATTTCAATTTTTTAATAATTTTGAAAAGTATTCGAACATTACATTGACAACGAAGATTGATCAAGAAATTGAAGTGTATTGGAATTCTATTAAATTTTTATCGGAATGTCCTTGTTTGCTGACTCTATTGGAAATCTCACAACTGCTCCCGAATGTTCTTTTCTCCAATCAAAATATTCAATAGATAATATTTTGAGGGAGAAAATGGGGAGATATTGTTTTTGCCACGTAACACATTCTGTTGAGATCTCTTCTACTCGAGGCCAGTTTTCTGAGTTTTTTCCGCTATATTTCTTTAATAATTCATGAAAAAATCCGAGCAAGAAAAAACTTGGAATATTTATCCCGAGAAATTTCCATAGAAAAATCTCAACAGAAAAAAGTGTGCATGAACTTCCAAATCCATTGATGCTTCCCCACAAGATATGTTTTATTATTAGTACATTTCATACCCGAATCTTGGACAACAGATCATCCTTCTCCACGTGCAGGATTGCTTTCCGAGCCGGAAGCGAGAATTGGCTAGCATGTGGGGGAGGATGATCTGTTTTCCAAGACTCGGGCATAAAATGTACTATTTCATGTCGTGGAGACGGGGAAACACCAATTTTGTGGCGCGCAGCGAAAAATCTCTTTTCATATTTATCTTGAAACTTCCGGATTTCAGGCATATTTAACTAGGAAAAATAGAAGAATCATTACCTCAGACTATCATACATACTGGAATGGATAGGCAATCCATACATATCAACTCCGGTATCCTCCGTATAGACCCACGTGCCTCCAATTTTGTCGCATCTCTCATAACAAACAAGATCACTAACTACTTTATCCTCAATTTTTCTCTCCTCCTTCGATCTATTGAGATTCTCAGCACAATGCCGTAGAGCAGCAAGACCCGCGCTCCCAGCTCCAATCACAGCCACTCTCATTTTCTGCAAAATGTGTCAACTAAGAAAGTTCAGAAAACGACTGTCTTCCAACAACTCAACGTTTGTACTGATTGCACCGTTCAGGAGGGAGAAATAAAGAAGAAAAAAAAACCGGATCAATTGCTCCTCCCTTCCCCCTCGTGACGCAATCCCTAAGTTGTTAATGCAAGATAGCCAGTCACTTTCCTGCTGCTCCCTCCTGATTAGGTTCTCACGTTTCCATTACACTTATAGAAGAATGTGTGAAAACAAGCATTCAATAGGCTTTTAGATCATTCTAGATAGTAGGCGAATGTGTGAAATCGTGAAGCTGCTCGTGTTACAAAGAACAACTGCCATTGAAACATAATCGACTTGATATCTGCCGTGAATATTGATAACAAGTGCTGATAGCGGGGTCGCCAGATTTCATTAGACCTGAACTTACATGAGTAGATTATTGGCCTCACAAAAAGAAAAAGAAATCGTTTTCATATTGAAATATCATCAACATTTTTATTATCTGGAATAATATCACCTAAACGTAAACGAAATATTTTATCATTGTACTTTGCCATTCCTTTAATCATGAATAGTGATAAGTTTTTTAAATTCAGTAACTAAGTAGAATTACAAAATCATTGATCAAAATAGGATATTAATGATCTATAATTGGAACCTATCTGCAATCTGGAAAGTAGGAAAAAACTCTTACGATGAATGGAATCTATTCTTTTCTTAATGAACGAAGTTTTTGTACAAACGTCGGTTTTGTTTGTGATTCCTAATCTCAATTTAATAAACGAACAGAGGGCTCAAAGAATTCCAGATTCTGACGGTAGAAAGTTATAGTTATAGATGGATACTTGACAAATCCCTCTCATTCTGATTTCTTTTGCCGATTTTAATGGTGCAAATAAATTCATTAGATCTTAAAACTTCGAGTCTTTGACGAGAAACTTTTCGAATCAATAAAATTTAATACTTCTGATACGCCATTCTTATCAACTAAGTAAAGACCTCCATGATGAGTGATTCTAGGGGAAAATATCAGAAAATATTTATTTTAAATGGAAAAATTTTCGACGAAAAAAGTTCACTAAAATGATTCTCTTTTTCACAAGATGGAAAATCGCGTTGTATAGTAGGATCACTTCAGCATGATTAGCATCATCTCTTTTCGTTTTCCATATAAAAATGATTGAATATCATTGCAAAGATCATCTAGTATGAATTCCAGACTCCCACACATTTTTGTAGAGCACGTAAAGCTGCATAGTAGCCCTAGCGTCCTCCACCGAGTTATGCTCGCCACTCTGAATGTTAACGCCTAATAACTCAGCTGCAAGTTTCTTCAAACTTGGAGTATTTCCTTTTGAGACGTTCCTAAAAAGGCTATACCTTGACGTGTCCCTCAGATATCGTTTTGGGTGGGACAGAAAAAGAACAGCGAGGTCGTTCTTGAGTGCATGACCAACCAGAATTCTTCCTCTCAGGATCTCAGATACCTCCGTCTGAACTACATCAAAGTCTTCACCGGTCTGTAGGTGATGGGGGCGAATTCCACTCACTGCAGTACGATAGTCCTGCACTATCTCTCTAGGCTTTACGTATTTGTCATAAATACAGGCTCCATGGCGATTTACTATTGATACTCTTGCTAACATGCTCTCGGTACCATCACCGATACCAACCATTTCGCAGTCCATTGCCACTTGTTTCGTTAGTTCCATGTTTTCAAGATTCATATTCGTCATGCCATTAGTTATCAGCTGAAAATAAACACAATCAATTTAAATAATGTTTGATCAAAGAGTTTTTTTTTGCACGACGATTAGCGGGAAGAATCATGATTTTAGTATTGTTAATCTAAAACAGACGGGGAAACAAGATCAAAAATGGCGTAGAAATTATGTCAGAATATGTTCAGAATTGGTTAGAATTTGTCAGAACGATACGTCCTGGGCCTCGATCATGAAGAAGAAATTTCCCCGTGAGTTCACGCGAGCAGTGATCACGTCGCAATTGTAACAATTAATTCATTCTCTATTAATTGTTATAAACCGAGGCGATCATTGGTGAGATGAGCTCAAGAGAAAATTTTTTCCTCATTATCAACGCCCTGGGAATGCCATAATATGACGAAAATATCACTCCCATATTGTGTAAAAAATGTGAAAATCCCACAATTCATGTCATTTCATAGACTTGCCATAATATGACATATTTTGTCAAAATATGACGACGAAGTTTCTAACAGAATCTGACACATTTTGTCGAATTCTATGAAATTTCAGCGAAATCTATGAATTTTCGACATAATTTAACATTTCATGTCATAATTTGTCAGAATCTGATGACCCAATTTCCACGAGGGAGATAGACATATTCTCATAGGGACTTCTTTTGTATAGCAAAATCAAAAGTATGAAGAAAAGACTCGAAATTTTTCTACTTCTCTTCAATTCCGAATACTTTTCGAGAAATTTAAGTCAACGTAGAGTTGACATGTCTCATGTTATCACATTACGATTGATTTGATATTTGAAACGAGAGAATAATCTGTGTTACTGTTCGGAAAATTGAACTTACGGATTTGATCGAGTGTGTAGCATTTTTTCTTTTAGCCAGCCTTTTCTGGGGGCAAAAGCCTTCCTGGGGCATTTCAGAATTTGTTGATTGTCGTTTAGAGGACGATTTTTGTGCCATAGGTTTGTTAACAATGTCCTTGTACTTCTGCCAATTACAATTTGCAATCATAGGAAGAGATTTAACTTTCTTCTTATCCTCGTTCTTCGGTAGCTCAACTTTATTCTCTTTCAATACAACTGTTGGATTTTTCTCAGATCTTTTGATCGAATCAGTGTACTGTTTGGCTGCTTGCGGTGCCATCATTTTAGATAGCATTCGACTTGATTGCTCTTTACTTATTGATGGCTTTGATTTACCTGGCCGTTTTCCTTTCTATCGGAATTCGAGTTAGCTCGAGTAAAGCTCTATTTAATTCAATTGTTGATATCACATGCTTTTGTTACGTTTTTTCAATCGGAAGTCGAACATATGATAGTATGGAAATTGATGGAAATTGATCTATTTTTTTCTCTTAACTCTTACATCGTACAGCGTGATTCTTCTCTTCACAGTGAGATTATCAATTTTGAGGTGAGTCGTATATGAATTTCGTTATTAATTCCCAGTGTGATAATATTTATCAAGATTTTAGCGGTTACAGTTGTGTGTAAGGAACCTCGAGGTTAGACGTCACTGTAGATCGCGGAGCCGATAATAAAAATCTCTTGTGTAGCGTCTATGATAAAGTCGTCGCCAGAAAAGAAGTAACTTCGGGGAGGTGGGATCTCGTCCTTTCACCAGAAGAGGGCTACTAATGACGGAAATTCATTTGAGTTTCCTCTCTGGAAGAATACTATCATTATTACATTCAAATATCAGAGATTCCTTATAATCTCTGCAAATATATACCCGTGTAAAAATAAATCTTGAAAAAAAACGAAAACGAAGTTTTCTTTTAAAAAAATGCCAAGTAACCATTTTTACGCGTATTTGATTATCTTCTGGGCATTTGAAAAAAAAAAAACAAATGGACTAAAAAGCGCCAAGTCAGGGTGAGATTATGCGCGTTTAGGGTACCCTAAAGCCTTATTTTTTCTTTGCCACCAGGGAGAGCTTTTCGGGTTGACTTTGTCGTATTTCGGAACGTTTTCTGCCAGAATTATCGAGGAGGGGGATCTCGGAGCATGCACCGTTTTCAGCCGCCATCGCGCGCATCCCCCTCCACCACACTAATTCGCCGCGCGCACCCCGCCAACAGTCGGTAATGTCGGCATGAAACGTTCGGAAATCTCACCAAAAATTGCCGAAAAACGCCCCCTTATGGCAAAGAAAAAATAAGGCTTTAGGGTACCCTAAACGCGCATAATCTCACCCCAGATATACTTACGAGAAAAAAATTAGTAGAGGCAGGACCAAGGGACTTGGCGCGGTTTTTTTCTATTGTCAAAATCACTGCTGAGCATCATTCGATCAATTCAATTTTAGCAGTACTTACTGAGAGCCTCGTCGTCTTCATCTTGTCAACCGCGCCAAGTACCTTGGTCCTGCCTCTACTAATTTTTTTCTCGTAAGTATATCTGACTTGGCGCTTTTTAGTCCATTTGTTTTTTTTTTTCAAATGCCCAGAAGATAATCAAATACGCGTAAAAATGGTTACTTGGCGTTTTTTTAAAAGAAAACTTCGTTTTCGTTTTTTTTCAAGATTTCAGTAGTTTTTTCAAAATGAGTCCATAAAGAGAATCCTTTCTTCCGTACTGCTCTTCGGCAAAGCGCGAATTATTACGGAAAAATGTTACCTGGGCCGTCGTTATGAGGTTAGAAGATTTTTTACTCGTGGGGAGTTGGTGGGCCGCGCTGGAGAGGAAAATATTTTTTTTTGTGTCATACGATTTTTGTGAATTTTCGAGAAGTCTGCGTTGTTTATTTTTGTATTTCCGTATAAATACTCATCGGAAAAATGAATCAATAGATTATGAGTTTTTGCAATCGTTTTATCATTTTAATCCTTTTAATTGAAAAAAATTATCCTAAAATTGTAATTTCGTATTCATTATTTTGCGATTATTTCGAGAACTAGTGGTTTTATATGAAAATGTTAACAGACCTTTTTTGTTTAAATTTCATTCTCTACAAAAAAGGTCTTTTGAGATTTTTCTTTAAATTCAATTTTTGCTGAGATATTTGTTAAATAATAAATGAAAAACTCAACAAAAAATTTATAAAATGAATTCATCTTTATTACAATGACAAAAATACAAAATACAAAATTGAAAAATAATTAGTCATCACTCATCTTCACTCCTCTCTCCCCTACAATCCTCGAAACTCTTAGAAAATATCAATTTATCTCCTAAAAATCCATAAGCCTATCAATAATCCATTTATCATCATCGAATCAAATTAAAACTGATTAACTAAACTACTGCGTATCAATGACCCTATCAATATGTCCCTTCAACATCTGCAGTTGCCTGAGAGCCTCAGCATCCAACTGAGGAATATTAGAGGAAACCCCTCTCGAGTGTGAATTTGATCTTCTATCACTCGATGCACTCGATTTTTGGACTCTCCCAGTTGTTCTGGATGATGATTTTGAATTTCTGGGCTTTTGGGTCATTGATGTGACCTTGTCAGCCCTTGAGACCCTCTCCTAACCAATCCCACTTTCTGTAACATATCCATCGTCCACAGAAGCTGCTGTGTGTCTCTTCAGAGATTTTGAATTCTTGACTGTTGAGGGGGGAATTAAGGGTGGAATGTCTTCACTGGTTGATGAGACATCGTCGTAGTCCTGGTCCTGATCCTCCAGGAATCTTGATAGAACTCCAAGTGTCAATTTATGAGCCTCTGGGGGAATTTTAGAGAGTTACTCATTTGGTTTGAAAAACTTTTGAACATCATGTCGAAGTCTGAGTCCATTTTACGAAGGCGAGCTTTTGCTTGACGTTGATTGAAAGTCTTTTATCAGCATGTCACTCTCCTCATGGGTGGAGAGGGATGAGTTGCGTTTACGAGCCTGCTTGTACGGGGCATGATGATGGTGTTGGTGGTGGTGATGATAGAGATGTTGATGAGGTTCTGAAAGATTTTCAAAGCAGTTAGATGGGTTCCTTCAGTTTGGGGGGAGATTATCTGGAGAAGGAGGGGGTTTAGGGGGATATAAAAAAGGACCTTTTTTGTAGAAAATTTTGTAGGCTACAAAAAAGGTCTTCTAAGATTTTCGGATTAAGTCACTCGATTAGGAGATAAATTGATAATTAAGTGAGAGTAATTTAGGAATTGGTCCTATTGGAATTCCCTCTGATTAATTATTGAATTATCTGGAAAACGTGAGGTTCTAAGAGAATTTATCAAGAGACATTTTTTGTGGGAAATTTTGTCAGCCTCAAAAAAGGTCTTTTGATATTTTCTCTTAAAATGAATAATTCCAGAGTTAAATACATTATTGAGGAAGATTTCACGGTTGAGATTAATTATTTTATGATTTGGATTAGCAATTAGTGATTTTTGAGTGGATTTACCTTCGAGTCGGCGTGAGAATGTGTCAATGGCTGGCGTTTGGTATCATCCTTCAAGCATTCGACCTCTTTGAGGGCCAGATATTTTTTTTATCCAATTATTTAATAAATATAGTCGAGGATTATTCGATTGATGGCCAGATATCTTCCTTATCTAATTATTTAATTTATTCAACGAGTGTTTACCTGTTTATTTTAAATAATAGCAAATTATTCCTGAACAATCATTAAAATAAACCACTAATTAATGATTTTCTCTCTTAATTTTCGTCACTTTTGTAACGATTATTTGATAAACTGAGGATTTTAAGAGAAAATGTCAAGAGACCTTTTTTGTAGGAAATTTCATAATCTACAGGAAAGGTTTCTTGAAATTTTCGCTTCAGATGATCCATTACAGAGATAATTTGATTATTAATACAGTAGTTACCTTTTTGGATGGTATTTCAGCCTGTGAATGGCACGTAGAAATTCCAGTGATCCAGTGATTTGTAAATCAATTCCTCTGGCTTACGTGTATCAATTCAAAGCACATATCCATCCTCTTAACCCATAGCAACTTCATGGGAATTTACTGAATTCTAGGCAACTGCTGTTGTATTATAACACTCACCGTTTGATTGACAAGTTGACAAGTAAATTACAACAACAAGGGAAAATAACCTCAATATCACTCGCCACTCAGCGCATGCGCAGCGCTGTATTTTCAACGCAAACATTTTTGGCTAATTCCACGCCACTACCAACTTGCAAACTTGATTCTGAGACGAAATAATCTCAATTGATTATTTTCGAGAAATCCGCGTTGTTTATTTTTGTATCTCCGTAAATACTCATCGGAAAAATATGATAAATATATTAATCACAAGACGATAGGCGATTTATATAATGAAAGTGACGTTAGTTTCCGCGTAATCAGTGCCATTCTCATTTTATGGAGATATTAATATACGGAGGTAGTGGAGGGGGTAGTTGTCTCGTGTATAGATACGCGGTAGCTGTCGGCCAGTTTTATTTGAGTCGAGTCGAGTTGAGTCGAGCGGGAAATTTAAAAAATGGTTACTTGGCCGATACGCTACCGCATATCTCGATTCTTTCAAAAAACTTCTTAAGAATATTCCAGCGGAATATTCTAAAAAACTTTCAAAAATAAGATAATTGAGAATTCCAAAAAAATTCTAAAAAAATTCCAAAAAAATTCCAGAAAAAATCTTTTGGCCCATAATTGCTTGGGATTGAGGGGAGGGTTTTGAAGACCACTGTCTGAGATGCTCCCATGATTCTCGGGAGCTGTATATCATTAGCAATTAATACAAATGGAGTGTTTGCCACTTTAAGGATAATCCGTAGCATTTTCATCGAATCAATAGTCATTATCTTGCTGTGCTACTCATTATTTTCAACCTGTGTGTGAACTCTACCAGGAGACGATCTCCAGGTCGACCAAAGTCTTGTCATTGGGATTCTTCAAGAACTCTGAGCGATTTTGAACAGCGGGAGATAACTGAATGTCAACTCATATAATCTCGCTAATCTCCCGTGTAGACAGTATGCCCCAGGTCGAATCTTTCCATTTTAGCACTTATTCTCCTGGGAATTTCAGCTAACGAAGATGGTACAAATCATGCACATCCAAATCTAGGAGATTATGAATATATCGATTTCTGAAAATACTGCTGAAAATGTCGGAAATGGCAATTGCTGAAATTTAATTTTAAAAAAATTCCCAGGAGAATAAGTACTAAAACGGAAAGATTCGACCTGGGGCACACTGTCTACATGGGAGATTAGCGAAATTATATGAGTTGACATTGAGTTATCTACCGTTGTTCAGAATCGCTCAAAGTCCTTGAAGAATCCCAATGACAATACTTTGGCCGACCTGGAGATCGTCTCCTGGTAGAGTCCACACACAGGTTGAAAATAATGAATAGCCAGATAATGACTATTGATTCGATGAAAATGCTACGGATTATCCTTAAAGAGGCAAACACTCCATTTGTATTAATTGCTAGTGATACAGCTCCCGAGAATCATGGGAGCATCTCAGACAGTAGTTTTCAAAACCCTCCCCTCAATCTCACGCAATTATGGGCCAAAAGATTTTTTCTGGAATTTTTTTGGAATTACTTTGGAATTCCCAATTGTCTCATTTTTGAAAGTTTTTTTAGAATATTCCGCTGGGATATTCTTAAGAAGTTTTTTGGAAGAATTTATTTTTACACGGGCGCGCTCCCTCCACTTTGAATGTAGACACTGCTGACTTTCTGTATTTTTTCCAGTGCTTATTTAAATACGTCTAATAAAAATTAGCAAAAAGTACAACAATGGTATTATATGTATTATATATATCATATTTATCAAGTTTATAATCTATATCTATACATTATCAATTTAGAGTACTGCAGCTTTCGTTTATATTTTTAATTCAGAACAGAACAGAATTACGTAATTTTTTTATTCATGATTATGAGCTTCGCGCTTACGGTGTCAGCCTTTCAAAAATGGAGATACGATTGCAATTGGATTGTATTGTTTATTGAAATACATCTTATGACAATAGAGAAGAAAAGGAACATTATGAAACAAATATTCTATTTTTATTTTCGATCACTTTGCGTTTCAGATGTGAAGTGATTGGACTCGCTATTTACCGATGACGGCGCTGTTTTTCACCAATATGGACGTTCTAAGGCGCTCACGTACGTACATACACAAGCTCATAATTTGCATGTGTAATGTATGTGAACTTATGTAGCGCCTTAGAGTAGCCATGTCCAGAGAGCGTCTTGCTATTTAGCGTCCCCAATAAAATGTAACAAAACATGTAAAATCCTTGACGCCTAGGTACTTAGCCGACAATTGCACTAATTAAAAAAATGGTCTTATGTAGGTGATTGTACAACGTTAGTACATGATTGTACGACGTGAAATTTCGTTAGTAGATTCATCAATTAGCTGCAATTAATTAATTAATTTTAGGCATGATGCTGGCCGACAAGAAATCAAAAATTGTTCAATTAATTGTCAAAAGGGGTCTATTTCATCGGAAATCGTTAGTAGATTTCAAATTTTATAATTTCATCGTTTGTAGATGCATTGTTAATTATATAACTGTATTGTCGTTTAGTATCTGCCCTTAAGCGATCAACCTGTATGGTCTCTATATTATCGACAATTACTTTTGTCGAATAGGGATATTTCATGAAAAAAATTTTTTCATTGAGTCGATGATTCAGGCCGAGTTATGTAAAAGCCCAAAGTGAAATTTTCGAAATCGCTTGTTTTACAATTAAAATAATTAATTGAAAATTGATAATTTTAAAACGCTCGTATGACCTTGAATGACGTCACACCTCTGGTTTATCAGTGCCATCTTTCGGCCATTTTAGATATTGAGAGATAATAGTGGTTATTTAGACAACAGATCAAATGTAACAATTGATAAATTTTGTGGTGATGCTTTCACGAAGCCTTTTCCAAGCACGTTTTTTCGCGACATTGTCAGATTTCAGGTTTAATTATGTTAAAAATCAATTTTGTTTACACGATGCATCAATAACCTCAATCAATTCGCGTACACATAAACCATAAACACAGGAGCAGAACTAGCGCCTTGCCGCGGCTAAACTCGATATATAGGGAGGTATGACGTCATTATCCCCTCTCCAATCTCAATTTTCAACAATTTTTTAAAAATAATAAACAATGATAAATTCAAGTAATTTATTATGAATTAACCTGCTTTTAGTCTACGGAACCTAAATCAATTTTTTTATCTTCTATTTAAATTTTATGAAATATCCCTATTATATACAGATACAATGTAGTGGATTTATTCAATTTTTAGTTCTATTTAAATTTAAACAGGATTAACTTCTACAGCATTAAAATTAATAAACGGGTGATCTTCGATCGCAATTGTACATATGTGGAATGTGGAAACACTATAAATAATAAAAGCATAAGCAATTCCATTCGCGTTCGTTAATTGTGTTGACGGAGAAATCAAAGGAGTAAAAATGTGCTCATCTTCGACGCCATGCTCATTTCGGAGCATATTATCGAGCATTTTCTTCTGCATTCTCGGAAGGATAATTATCAAATTTTGATTGTTTTAATCACATCGATTTTCATGATGTGGTTGCATTTGGTGAAAATCCCTGTGTTTCATCCCCCGTGTAAAAGTTTTTTTTCCCTATAATTTTTCATTATTATTATTATCGATTTAAGAGGGTCTGTGTGCGATTGTTAACATCATTATCTTCCATTTTTTTTTTTTTAAGTTGATTAACAACAAGTTTAATGAGATTATTTTGTATTCGAGTTGGGTATTCTTCTCGTGGATGGTTTATTATTCTGATGAGGTCCAGATTGCAGCACAAAATGAGGAAATTGTCGAGGGAATTTTTTTTTTTAAATTATTTATTTAATTAAAAACATGATAATTGTCGATAGTTCTATCAAGATATTAGCAGTAGATTTCTTCTGGATTTTTTACCTCCCGCATTGAGTACTTGTAGAGTAATTTATAATTGCTCATTATTTAATCAATTAACTATTATTAATTAGTTTGATTGACTTTTTGTAAACAAGTAAAATGAGAATAATTCACTTTTTTAAAAATCAAATTCACCGGAATTTCTTCATTATTCAGAAAACAAAAATGGATTTTTGAGCCTTCCGGTTCCATAAAAAAATCTAATTTTTTTCCTCTTGTTCGACCAATCGTTCTCCTATATTTTTCACTTCATTTGATGAAAAAAAAATGATAAAAACCAATTTCATCGTCGAGAAGGTCGAGTTGAAAACAAAAAAGACAAAAATATTTATATAAAAAATATAGTATATAAAGAAATTCTGGAAAATTGATGTGATTGTAGGAAATTTTGAAAAATATAATGTATTTATTTTTTTATATCATGTATGAATAAAAATGATTCAACAAAAAATGTTACGAAAACTATGTGAAAACTAATAAAAAAAGGTAATCACTTCGCAGCTCTCATGAATTCATGAATGAAAAAAAAAAATAAATGATGACAAAAATATTAGAAACGACTGAATAAATGAAAAAAAAAAGGGAAAAAGGGCATCAAATAATTTAAAGTAATTAAATCTAGCGGACGGGAGCGGAGCGACCGTCCGCTAATTATATTATTATATTCTTTTCCTTTTCTCATATTTTTAGATTCGGGAATAACTCGGAATTACTTTCTTCGCGAGTGACTTTGATGAAAGCCTGATGACATTAATTTTTTTCACATCGTTATCATTCATTTTTCAACCTCTTTACCTCTTCATTTATTTAGTTTAGACGAGGTGAGGCAAATCGTATTTAATTTTCTTTTTTTTTCAGTGATTATTGCTTGTTGATTCCCTCTGATTAATGCGGTTTTAAGGAGTCTGTATTGCAGGTAGATTTTTTTTTTGTCTTTGGACACTTTTCTTTGTGGATTTTTTTGGTCTTCCAGGGGCAAGGTGGTGAAATGTGAGATTATCTAAAGAGTGAGGGGTTTTAGGGGAAAATGTCAAAAGACATTATTTTCTTAGAATTTCATTGGCTACAAAAAATGTTTATTTACATTTTTTGATAGGACTAGTTGTTTACGAGATAATTACGATTTACTACTTCCTTACTTAATTAAAAATGAAATTTTTTTAGTATCATTTGTAAAAGAGGAATTTAGGAATTTTGTGATTAATTAAAATTAAAAATTTAATATTGACATTTTTGTATCAATCAGAAAAATTCATTCAATTTACTTTTGAGGATTTTTCTCAATTTCTAATTGCGAAGTAATGGAAATTATTCAAATCTAGTACCTTTTAGTAATTACAAGATTATCTCGAGAACGAGTAGGTTTAGAGAAAAATGTCAGATCTTTTTTGTAGAGGAGAAATTTCTACAAAAAAGGTCTCTTAATATTTTCTTCTAAAACCCTTAATTACCGAGATAAATTGATATAAACTTTCGAACCACCAAATTAATCACGAAATTTATATCTTCCTCCTCAAAAAAGTCCACAATTTCCACTGTTCCCAAAAAAAAAAAAACCACGCTCTGTGGTTAATTCATACGACTCCACGAAAACGATCTAAATTACCAAAACTCGTGAAATTTCTTCGTTTCGTTGGACTCATCTAAATATGTGCTGTTTTTTTTCCATTTTATTTACTCATATTTTTTTATTTGTATTATTTCTTACAAGGCTTTTGTCCCTCTAACAAAGAGGTGACATTCCACTGAACAAAGAGCAAAAACAATTATAGAATAAAACGATGAAAGTGCACATGTTAAACCCTCACACATGAGAACACTCGATTAAAAATTTTCTCATATTTTTTTTGTCCAAATACTAGATTTTTTTTTCATGAAAGAAGAAAAAATCAATTACTCAATTAATGTGTCAATGAATTTTATACATATATAGAGAGTTGAAAAACAAATAGTTATTGAATACAAATACGTATCTGTGGTCAAAGTCTTCGAATAGCCTGAGAGATGAATTTTTTTCTTCAATGTATAGTTCCATAAATGAGAAAAAAATTAATTAATAATCAGTCTAATAGAGATAAGTCAATTTCATACAGTTTATTTCGTGAATATCTTGTTAACTAATTGTTTAACAACAAAATATCAAGAGATAATTCCTATTGATAATTTGATACTCTATATAAAAAAGGTCTCTTTACATTTTATCCTCAACCCACTCGTTACCGAGATAATTGCATAATTGATCCTTGGCACTCAAAAATTCAATTTTTGGACATCCTTCGTTAATTATGCATTTATCTCGGTAATTAGTGGGTTTAAAGAAAAATATCAAATGACCTTTTTTGTCGCGAATCGATTTCTCTACAAAAAAGGTTCTTTGACATTTTTCGATAAACCCCTCCGTTTCAGAGATATCCGCAAAATAATCTGATCTCATTTCCAAATTTTCCTCCAAAAATGTCTCCAAATCACGAATCAATCATCTCCATTAATATTCCATTTTAATTGTTAAATTGATCAGACAATTGAATTAATTAAAATTTCTTTATCTCGCGATACCCCAAGTATTTACGTTCGATTAAACAATATGGAGGAAAAATTAAGTATGGCATAAATAAATTCAAATGGACATTTAGTTAAAAAATATAAATCGTGTTTTAAGGATATATTACTTTTAATTTTAAGATGATGTAAGATGTGTTAATGAAGCTTGCCTCTAATTAGTGAATAGGACAGTGCTGTGAATAATAATTACCATAAAAAAAAACATACAAAAAAGCAAAAAAATTATGATAAGGCATTTAAATAAGTGTAGAGTATTTCTTAATAAAATTAATTCTAAAATCGACCAAAATTTTTCGTTTGTCTTATTATTTTCGTTTCTCTTTTGAATACTCTATTCTTTTAAAATTTTCTACAAAAAAGGTCTTTGACCACAAACTTGGAACATTGGTTTGACAAAAGGTTTTTGCACTTGACAATTAAACAGGACCACTCTGCAAGGAATTTCAGCTCGAACGATTGAATCTTTATGCTAATAGTCAATTATGTTACATAATGAAGATGAATAATTATAGTCAATTGAACCGCATGATGCATGTATAAATAATGTATAAATAATATAGAGACCATACAGGTTGATCGCTTAAGGGCGGATACTAAACGACAATTGTTTATTTACAGTTATTTAATTAACAATGCATCTACAAACAATGAAATTATAAAATTTGAAATCTACTAACGATTTCCGATGAAATAGACCCCTTTTGACAATTAATTGAACAATTTTTGATTTCTTGTCGGCCAGCATCATGCCTAAAATTAATTAATTAATTGCAGCTAATTGATGAATCTACTAACGAAATTTCACCTCGTACAATCATGTACTAACGTTGTACAATCACCTACATAAGACCATTTTTTTAATTAGTGCAATTGTCGGCTAAGTACCTAAGGGTAAAATCTTGCATTGCCTTGAGAATGAGTGGTTTTAGGGGAAAATATCAAAATACGTTTTGAATTTTTGTAGAAAATTGCATGGGCTACAAAAAAATTCTCTTGACAATCTCTAGAATTTTGATATATCTTCATTCGATTGATCTATTATTAGATTAACTTGACTTATTTTATAGGTCTTTTATTTTATAGGTATACTTATATAGAATTAAAAATGAAAATTTTTTTTTTTAATTGGGGACGCTAAATAGCAAGACGCCCTCTGGACATGGCTACTCTAAGGCGCTACATAAGCTCACATACATTACACATGCAAATTATGAGCTTGTGTATGTACGTACGTGAGCGCCTTAGAACGTCCATTTTGGTGAAAAACAGCGCCGCCATCGGTAAATAGCGAGTCCAATGCTCCCAAGTGAGTAGTACACCATCGTATACTTGGCAGATGAAAAATTAATTATGCATTTTAATTATGCTCATTCGTTTGGGGATAATTTGGGGATATTTGGGCAAATAGTTTTAAGATTTGGGGAAAATTATTTGATTTATTATTAATTAATTAAAGTATGACGTATAGTTAGCAAAAAAATCATTGAAAAAATTTGAAAAAATACTCAATAGCTTCTAAATGATTTGGGGAATCGAATTCTGAAGACTAAATCATTTGGGGAAGAATGAAACCCCAGGAATTAATTAATTTCGATTGATAGGGTCGCAGGGGTGGGAGTAATAATGTACCGATACATATATATATACATATATTTGTACGCAAGGTATCGTTTGGGGACAGTCCCCGTACAATACTTACTATACCTAAGGTATTGTTTGGGGACTGTCCCCGTATATGACGTATTATACGTAAAGTATTGTTTGGGGACTGTCATTGAATCTAATGTATAGATTGTATAGATTTTGCAATTTTTTTTTTCTTCATCCTATTGACGTCACTTTGACAAAGTTTGACAATTTAAAAAAAAACTTTGATAGTTAATATTTCTATTTTTTATGAATTTTTAGAAAATCGTCCCTGAAAAAAAACAGGTTCACAATATGAAAAATATGAAAAAAATACCATTAGATAGCAAATTCATTGACACTCAATGATTGTTAAAAAAAAAAATCGATTGAACAATATCAACGTATGAATAAATTATTTTCCATCCACCCAACGCAGCGCAGATTTAAATCTTCCAATTCAACATGGCCGCCCCTTACAGCTGTTAGTTGTTGTCATTTCGAGGCACCTCTTATTTTGAAGTGAAAAAAATTATTTCACACTGTTTTTCCGAAGTGAAATTGAAATGAAGTTATTTATTCAACACACGTAAGTATTTTCGATCTATTGTAAAATAATTTTGTTTATGCATGTATAAAATTTATTTAAGAAAATTATCCAATTCTTTTCGATGAATAACTCCGAACCTTAAAGAGATATCGAAATATTCATAAGGACCTTTTTTGTAGAGAAAATTGAGAGCTACAAAAGAGGTCCAATCGAAAATTTTGATATCTTCCTCAGATTCAGAGATACCCCCGAAAAACTAAAGAATAAAATCTCAATTCACTTATTTTTTGCTCTCCAGTCAGTTCTCCTGGACAAATAATTCCATCCAAATGAGCGAGGTCTGATAAAAAAAAAATCTTCCACATCTCTGGGCACTACAAAATAATTCAGACCTCCATAAAAACGTATTCCTCCACAAATGACCTAGAAAATGCCAACGAATCTGAGCCTCTGACTCAAGGTGTTTATCTCCAGGCATTCTGCGATAGTGTTGACGAGGCTGTGGAGCCATTCAGAGACGAGATAGTTGATCTGGAAAAATGTATTCTCCATAATGCACATACACCAGCCACAATTATCCTCTCGAGGGTAGAGAATTATGAGTATTTATTTGTTCTCAACTCGATTATTCGTCAAATTAAGACTCAGAGACTCTATGGTACTTGTTTACTCCAATACTATCCATGAGCACATGCACACGGGCATGTCAGAGGTGAAGACTCCCCTTCAGAAGATTCTCTACTGTGTTCATGCAGTATTTTATAACCAACTGCCCAGTTGGCTGCTTCATGGACAGTTTGAGGATGTTCATAATGAATTTTTCATCAGAAGAAAGAAAAATGATCATGAGAGCTATTTACTTGCTGATGGAAAAAATAGCTCTGGACAGAAGGGAAAAAAACACGCGATGAAATGTGGAATTATGATCTTTCAGTCGAGATGCTACCATCTTATATCACTGCATCATTTGGGGGCAACATTCTGAGCATTGGACAGACTATTATCATCTTTGGAAATGACCCGAGGCAAGTTAAGGGTGAGGATTGGATTTTTAGTGAAGTTTTTTGTGGATATTTGGGGAATGGGTGGGTTTAGAGGAAAAAATCAAGGGACTTTTTTGTAGAGGAGAAAATTTCCTAGAAAAAAGATCTCTTGGTATTTTTATATTGGTTCACTAATTACTGGGATAATTGAATAATTAATGATAGATTCCTTATTATTTGTAAATAATTACTAAATGTAAACATCTCTGGAACTAGTGGATTTAGAGGAAAATGTCAGAAGACCTTTTTTGTGGAAAATTGAATTCCCTAATACAAAAAATGTTATATGTCCTTTTGCTCTCAACCCACTAGTTTCAAAGATATTTGCAATTTAGAATTCACCATTTATTTGAAATTCTTTTAGGATACAAAATGAAGACAGAAATAAGTAAAAATCCGGTTTGGGGTGAAAAAAAGCACGAATATTTGGGAAAACCCCAGAGTCTCCGGATGAAGCCTGTGTTCAATGTCATAGAAATAAAAATACGATAGATGAGCTGAAGAAATTCGTCACTAGACTATTGTGGCAAGTTGCAGTGAATGATGCTCAATTACTCGAGCAAATTAAATTGATCAAGGATTTTTACCTCATTAGGAGGGGAGACCTTTTTCTGGACTTGATAAAATTAACTTTGCACATTCTCAATAAACCTCCGACCAGTCACACCTCGAGGGATGTCAATTTAGCTTTTCAGATGACAATGAGAAGAGTCATGTTGAATGATGAAAGTGCAGTTGATAGTTTTTATTTCATGCTTCCATCCCCTGAAGAGGGTGGGACCAATCAGAATAATGCACAGGAAAGTTAAAAAAAGGATAGAGAAGATCCTATTGGTAATTAAAACATTATCATCTCAATGATTCTTCTGTTAATTGATAATTAAATCAAAAAAAAATTTCCAGTTTCAATAGTTTGTTAATTATCTCGACAATGAGTGAATTTAGGAGAAAATGTCAGGCCTTTTTTATGGAAAATTAAATTATACACAAAAAAGGTCTCTTGACATTTTCCTCTAGGATCACTCTTTGATGAGATAAATTGATTTTAGTAATAAAAAAAAATATTTGTGATTAATATTTTTGTTGGCTATGATGTTTTCAATTGCTTATTGTTGTTTTTACAGATAAATTAGGATGAGGCATGATTGTTCTTCAATACCGAGTAGTTTGGCCCCGCCAACTGCTCTTCAGTCCCAAAGCTATCAACCATTACAACACAATCTTCAGATTTCTTCTGAGAGTGAAAAAAAACTCAGATTAATTTGTGAAATCTTTGGGCTGAACACACACGCGCCAGAAACATTGACATTGGAGTTCTCCAGTTTCGTAATAATTTGATATTTATACTGGATAATCTCCAGTATTATCTGCAGATGGATGTACTCGAGAGTCAGTACAATGTGATGGAGAATTGCATGGAAAATACTGAAAATTTTGAAGATGTTCAGAACGCACATTCAGTTTTCCTAGCCGATATCATGTCTTAGACGTTTCTTTTGGGTAATACTGAAGAGCATAGTAATCCAGTAAGTGTTCAAAACGAATTTTTTTCATTGATAAAGAACAATAAAACATTTCTGATAATGAAAATCATGTCTACAGTATTTTACGGATATTCTCGGAACTAATGAATTTACCGAAAAATATCAGAAGACCTTTTTTGTGAAGAACTTTATTTGGCACAAAAAATGTCTGTTGCCATTTTTCGATAAATCCTTTAGTTTCTGAAGTAATCGAACAATTGAAAATTGCTGGAAAAAAGCAAGTTTAAAAGTTTTACTACACAATTTACTACACAATTTTCACAATATGTCTGGATCTGCTGGATTCATCAAAAAAGGTCAAGAGACTTTTTTTGTAGCTCATAAGATTCTCTACGAAAAAGGTCTTTTGACATTTTGCCCTAAATCTATCCCCTTTAAAGATATCCCCTTTACAAATTCATGAATCAAATTTTTTGCCAGGTAAATGGACTTCTTCGTCTTCTTCTGAGAATCTGCGACGATTTTATCCTCCAACACTCACAGAGACTCTATCGAGCCTAATGAACGTCCTAATTCAAACTCTGAATAAAGTGAGAGCTCAGCCCAGTGGAAAACATCTCGCACAATATTGCTCTTACGTTTGGACTTTAATCGTTGGTTTAGCCAGCAAATTCAATAATTTACCCTCTCCAAATCAAGAAAAACCCTCTAGACAGTTTAAAAATACATTATTTATTAGGAAAAGTTATCAACGAGTCTATAAAAAAAACATTAAACATTAAACAATAAATATGGTGACTTTTTTTTTCATTAATCACTGTCGTCATTGTAGTCCTCAACACTCTATCCATAATTCCTGTCACAATTTCTCTGACTCATTCGTATGGAATTAATTATCAAACCATCTCTCGTTAATTCCTCAGCTAATAAATTATCATTATTTCTTAATTTTGGATTTGCTCCAGAGCCTAAGAAGAGATTAAGTACTTCTAGGTGATTGTGGACTGACGCCACATGAAGGGGAGAATCTCCCATTTTATTCTGTAAATTATTAAATTTATTTGATGATTTTTTCTTTAAGGAAGGATGAGAATTATGAGGTATTTACTTGAGCATTAATTCCGGTATTTTGGAGACTCAACAGGTGTTTAATACAGTCCAGTACAGAGGAGTATTGCCAGCAGAGTCAAGACCAGTTGGAGAGACCCTTTGTCTCAGACATTCGATTAAAAAGGACATATTCCCTCTCCTGTCTTCGTGCAATGGCAGCTCCACTTGTTCCATCTGTTCCTCGACAATTGAGATAATTATTTTGAGAATATCTTAGGAATTATTGGGTTTAGAGGAAAATATCAAGAGACCTTTTTTGAAGAAAATTGAATCATGTACAAAAAAGGTCTCTTGACATTTTTCTCTAAACCGACTAGTTTCCGAGATATCCAATAAAAACAACTAACAACAACTACAAAAATAACAACAACACTACTGAAACTACAAAAATTAAATAAGTCCACCCCTTTATTTTGTAAATATCTCGAGAGCCATCAGGTTCATTTAAAAATACCAAGAGACCTTTTTTGTAGAAAATTCAATTTTTCACAAAAAAGGTCTCTTGATATTTTTCTCTAAACCCGCTAGCTCCAGAGATATAATCAGAATAACCAAAACAAAAATCCTTATAATCCTCTGAAGATTATTCAATCAATTAAATTCCTTTTGCTTATTAATTATTATTATATTCACCATAATTAGAGAGTATTAGGGTATTAAACCTTCTGTCTCTCCACACTTAGCCTTCACCAATTTGGATCTGTGTCGAGATCATGAACATAAAGCATATTCTTATATATTTAATGTGAATGATGATTTCATGATTAAATGAATTAATATGAGCATTAACATACACCTATAATCCTTGATCAATTTAATTTGCTGGACTAATTGAGCATCATTCACTGCAACTTGCCACAATAGTCTAGTGACACACTTCTTCAGCTCATCTATCGTATTTTTATTTCTATGACATTGAACACAGGCTTCATTCGGAGACTCTGGAGGTTTCCAAAATATTCGTGCTTTTTTTCACCCCAAACTGGATTTTTACTTATTTCTGTCTTTATTTTGACGTCAATAGGATGAAGAAAAAAAAAATTGCAAAATCTATACAATCTATACATTAGATTCAATGACAGTCCCCAAACAATACTTTACGTATAATACGTCATATACGGGGACAGTCCCCAAACAATACCTTAGGTATAGTAAGTATTGTACGGGGACTGTCCCCAAACGATACCTTGAGTACAAATATATGTATATATATATATATATATATATATCGGTACATTAATATTACTCCCACCCCTGCGACCCTATCAATCGAAATTAATTAATTCCTGGGGTTTCATTCTTCCCCAAATGATTTAGTCTTCAGAATTCGATTCCCCAAATCATTTAGAAGCTATTGAGTATTTTTTCAAATTTTTTCAATGATTTTTTTGCTAACTATACGTCATACTTTAATTAATTAATAATAAATCAAATAATTTTCCCCAAATCTTAAAACTATTTGCCCAAATATCCCCAAATCATCCCCAAACGAATGAGCATAATTAAAATGCATAATCGAGATACGCGGTAGCGTATCGGCCAAGTAACCATTTTTTAAATTTCCCGCTCGACTCAACTCGACTCGACTCAAATAAAACTGGCCGACAGCTACCGCGTATCTATACACGAGACAACTACCCCCTCCACTACCTCCGTCGAGATACGCGGTAGCGTATCGGCCAAGTAACCATTTTTTAAATTTCCCGCTCGACTCAACTCGACTCGACTCAAATAAAACTGGCCGACAGCTACCGCGTATCTACCCAAGTAGCACAAAGTTATCTAAAAGATGACGTTTCGGTATCTTTAAATAGAACTTTTCGACAGTCCCAATAGTTACCGTTTTGTACACCAAAAAGATGGAAAATGTCTGCACGATTCGACAGGTCTGATTGTTAACGTCTTGGACAATACAAATAGATAACAAAACGTCAGTAACGTTTTGGACAATGAAAATAGATAACAACACGTCAGTACTTATAGCTGTCAAAAGGATGACTTTTTATTGACAATATTGACAAATATGGTGGAGAGGAGAGTTGACACAAAGTTAACTTAAAGTCTATCTTAAATGTTATCAGAAACGACTGTCAATAAGCCAACAAATAGATATCTTTCCGACATCTTCTCGACATTATTCCGACATTCCTATGGACGTCTCGAAACGTTATCGATATGATACCTATGGGAATAGGAGGAGAGGGTTCATTCCAAGAAACTGCTATTATTTGCAACATAAATGAAAAATTTATGTTTTAATTGATTCGGTTTTCGAATAAAGGAGGATTATTAATGAATGTATCTTTGTCAAAATAATTGATTCCAATGATAAATTTTCAATTGCCAGAATGCTAAAAATTCATTTTTGTTCGAAGAGCGGATTAAAACATAAATTTCCCATTTACATTGCAAATAAAAACAATTTCTTACCTTTTTCAAATGAAAATATAACAAATTTATAGTGTGCTTAACACGAAATATTTTTATTATATGCTTATATTTATTCTTTGTTTCTCAAGATTTCATTTCCGAATAATATAATTATAATATAATAATATAATATGATATAACATAACATAATATAGTATAATAATTATTATGTGATAATAATATAATTATCAATTCACTTCACCTCACTTATTAATACTTCACAGCACTCTGTTGCCCCAATGACAGTCGAAAAACGAATGGCGCAGTTCTCTAGGCGGTCAACCCCTTTTATTAAGGGGGATTCTAGAATGTTCTTTTGGAAATTCTCTAGAATGTACCCTGTGTTATCCTTTGGGTAACATTCTGTTATCGAAATATTCAACTTTCCGGTATCCTTGCGTAAGGATCCACAGAGGTAACTCTTTTGCGCTAACATTAAGGTAGACTCCTTAGGTTCCAATAACAGACAACTTTAAGATGTCTTCTTGGAACTCCACACATGGTTGACTCAAAAGGGTCAACTTACCGATGTCGAAAAACACGTTATCCTTCAGATACAAAGCATAGCTCACTTTTAGTTATCTTATTACAGTCAATCGTAATGTCACCAATGAAATCGAGATCGTTTAGGTACCGAAAACAACGTCGTCTTTTGGATAAGAATGAGAGATAACTTTCGGATATCGTTTCACACTCTGTCTTGATGTCAACAACATCGTCAGCATCTTTTAGGCATCAAAAATCGCGCAACCTTTTGGATACGAAAAATGGATAACTCCTAGACAGCATTTTCAAGTCTGTCGTAATGATCCACAAAATTGGACATCGTTTAGGTGCCGAAAAGGACGATATCTATTAGATAGAAAATAAAAGACAACTTATAGATATCTGGATCAATTCATTCGAAAAGTTGTCATAATATGTGTTATCTTTCAGGTGTCAGGAATATGGTATCAATAAGAGAGAGTCGGAAAGATAACCTAGAGTCGTCTCCTTCTTATCTGTCGGAAAGTCATCGCAAAATTGATACCTTGTTGATAACAAAAAAACGATATCTAACTGGGAGGATCATAATTGATAACATTTTAGCATCTTGGAGACATATCCAATACGGTATCATAAGAATGATGTCTTTTAGATAACTTTTTTTGTAGATATCCCAAGAAAGTTATCTCATCGCTGTCTTTTCGGACTTGTCCAAATGTTGACGAGATAAAGATAACTTTCAGATGATTTTTCGACAAGTGTGCTACATGGGTATACACGAGACAACTACCCCCTCCACTACCTCCGTATATTAATATCTCCATAAAATGAGAATGGCACTGATTACGCGGAAACTAACGTCACTTTCATTGTATAAATCGCCTATCGTCTTGTGATTAATATATTTATCATATTTTTCCGATGAGTATTTACGGAGATACAAAAATAAACAACGCGGATTTCTCGAAAATAATCAATTGAGATTATTTCGTCTCAGAATCAAGTTTGCAAGTTGGTAGTGGCGTGGAATTAGCCAAAAATGTTTGCGTTGAAAATACAGCGCTGCGCATGCGCTGAGTGGCGAGTGATATTGAGGTTATTTTCCCTTGTTGTAATTTACTTGTCAACTTGTCAATCAAACGGTGAGTGTTATAATACAACAGCAGTTGCCTAGAATTCAGTAAATTCCCATGAAGTTGCTATGGGTTAAGAGGATGGATATGTGCTTTGAATTGATACACGTAAGCCAGAGGAATTGATTTACAAATCACTGGATCACTGGAATTTCTACGTGCCATTCACAGGCTGAAATACCATCCAAAAAGGTAACTACTGTATTAATAATCAAATTATCTCTGTAATGGATCATCTGAAGCGAAAATTTCAAGAAACCTTTCCTGTAGATTATGAAATTTCCTACAAAAAAGGTCTCTTGACATTTTCTCTTAAAATCCTCAGTTTATCAAATAATCGTTACAAAAGTGACGAAAATTAAGAGAGAAAATCATTAATTAGTGGTTTATTTTAATGATTGTTCAGGAATAATTTGCTATTATTTAAAATAAACAGGTAAACACTCGTTGAATAAATTAAATAATTGGATAAGGAAGATATCTGGCCATCAATCGAATAATCCTCGACTATATTTATTAAATAATTGGATAAAAAAAATATCTGGCCCTCAAAGAGGTCGAATGCTTGAAGGATGATACCAAACGCCAGCCATTGACACATTCTCACGCCGACTCGAAGGTAAATCCACTCAAAAATCACTAATTGCTAATCCAAATCATAAAATAATTAATCTCAACCGTGAAATCTTCCTCAATAATGTATTTAACTCTGGAATTATTCATTTTAAGAGAAAATATCAAAAGACCTTTTTTGAGGCTGACAAAATTTCCCACAAAAAATGTCTCTTGATAAATTCTCTTAGAACCTCACGTTTTCCAGATAATTCAATAATTAATTAGAGGGAATTCCAATAGGACCAATTCCTAAATTACTCTCACTTAATTATCAATTTATCTCCTAATCGAGTGACTTAATCCGAAAATCTTAGAAGACCTTTTTTGTAGCCTACAAAATTTTCTACAAAAAAGGTCCTTTTTTATATCCCCCTAAACCCCCTCCTTCTCCAGATAATCTCCCCCCAAACTGAAGGAACCCATCTAACTGCTTTGAAAATCTTTCAGAACCTCATCAACATCTCTATCATCACCACCACCAACACCATCATCATGCCCCGTACAAGCAGGCTCGTAAACGCAACTCATCCCTCTCCACCCATGAGGAGAGTGACATGCTGATAAAAGACTTTCAATCAACGTCAAGCAAAAGCTCGCCTTCGTAAAATGGACTCAGACTTCGACATGATGTTCAAAAGTTTTTCAAACCAAATGAGTAACTCTCTAAAATTCCCCCAGAGGCTCATAAATTGACACTTGGAGTTCTATCAAGATTCCTGGAGGATCAGGACCAGGACTACGACGATGTCTCATCAACCAGTGAAGACATTCCACCCTTAATTCCCCGCTCAACAGTCAAGAATTCAAAATCTCTGAAGAGACACACAGCAGCTTCTGTGGACGATGGATATGTTACAGAAAGTGGGATTGGTTAGGAGAGGGTCTCAAGGGCTGACAAGGTCACATCAATGACCCAAAAGCCCAGAAATTCAAAATCATCATCCAGAACAACTGGGAGAGTCCAAAAATCGAGTGCATCGAGTGATAGAAGATCAAATTCACACTCGAGAGGGGTTTCCTCTAATATTCCTCAGTTGGATGCTGAGGCTCTCAGGCAACTGCAGATGTTGAAGGGACATATTGATAGGGTCATTGATACGCAGTAGTTTAGTTAATCAGTTTTAATTTGATTCGATGATGATAAATGGATTATTGATAGGCTTATGGATTTTTAGGAGATAAATTGATATTTTCTAAGAGTTTCGAGGATTGTAGGGGAGAGAGGAGTGAAGATGAGTGATGACTAATTATTTTTCAATTTTGTATTTTGTATTTTTGTCATTGTAATAAAGATGAATTCATTTTATAAATTTTTTGTTGAGTTTTTCATTTATTATTTAACAAATATCTCAGCAAAAATTGAATTTAAAGAAAAATCTCAAAAGACCTTTTTTGTAGAAAATGAAATTTAAACAAAAAAGGTCTGTTAACATTTTCATATAAAACCACTAGTTCTCGAAATAATCGCAAAATAATGAATACGAAATTACAATTTTAGGATAATTTTTTTCAATTAAAAGGATTAAAATGATAAAACGATTGCAAAAACTCATAATCTATTGATTCATTTTTCCGATGAGTATTTATACGGAAATACAAAAATAAACAACGCAGACTTCTCGAAAATTCACAAAAATCGTATGACACAAAAAAAAATATTTTCCTCTCCAGCGCGGCCCACCAACTCCCCACGAGTAAAAAATCTTCTAACCTCATAACGACGGCCCAGGCAACATTTTTCCGTAATAATTCGCGCTTTGCCGAAGAGCAGTACGGAAGAAAGGATTCTCTTTATGGACTCATTTTGAAAAAACTACTGAAATCTTGAAAAAAAACGAAAACGAAGTTTTCTTTTAAAAAAACGCCAAGTAACCATTTTTACGCGTATTTGATTATCTTCTGGGCATTTGAAAAAAAAAAACAAATGGACTAAAAAGCGCCAAGTCAGATATACTTACGAGAAAAAAATTAGTAGAGGCAGGACCAAGGTACTTGGCGCGGTTGACAAGATGAAGACGACGAGGCTCTCAGTAAGTACTGCTAAAATTGAATTGATCGAATGATGCTCAGCAGTGATTTTGACAATAGAAAAAAACCGCGCCAAGTCCCTTGGTCCTGCCTCTACTAATTTTTTTTCTCGTAAGTATATCTGACTTGGCGCTTTTTAGTCCATTTGTTTTTTTTTTTCAAATGCCCAGAAGATAATCAAATACGCGTAAAAATGGTTACTTGGCGTTTTTTTAAAAGAAAACTTCGTTTTCGTTTTTTTTCAAGATTAATTTTTCATCTGCCAAGTATACGATAATGAGTAGTACAGCGAAACATTAATTATTATTGCGAAACATTATTTATTATTCTCGAAGGATGATTAATTAACTTCCCGGGAGAGGGAAGTTATTGCATTCACTCCGAAAATCGAAAATCGATTTTCCATCATATCTTCACGTTTTGAGGTCTCTCCGATGTGTGTGTGCGTGTGCGTGTGTGTGTGTGTGTGTGTGTGTGTGTGTGTGTGTGTGTGTGTGTGTGTGTGTGTGTGTGTGTGTGTGTGTGTGTGTGTGTGTGTGTGTGTGTGTGTGTGTGTGTGTGTGTGTGTGTGTGTGTGTGTGTGTGTGTGTGTGTGTGTGTGTGTGTGAAACGGCTGAACCGATCGGAGTGATCAAGGTCGCGATCGATAGGTCTTCATGTACCTTAGCCCTGATTAAAATTTGGTCAACATCAGTCGAGCGGTTTTTTAGTTTTTTAGCATAATGCGGTTGAGTAATGCGGTTTTGGTTTGTTTTTCGTTTTTTTTTCCTCATTTGCGGCGACTTTGACGCGCAAGCGGGTTCAATTGGAGAGGTAGGAGGAGGTTGAATGTGAGGAAACATTCCACATTCGGAAAACAAGTCGGGAAGTTGTTGTTGCGACCCGCTCAACGGGTCACATCCAGTCAAATCCACCACTACTAACGCGCCGACCAGGGGAGCGAGCTTACGAGCGACCAACAATATGAGTATAACTGCCGCACCACTAGTTACTGAAAATTATCCAATGTTCATGATTATTTCACTCAGCAATTCATATTTAACCGCTCTTTACAGCATGCCACTCAAGTAGCGTGAAAACCCGCACCCTTATGGTGTGTACAAATCACTTTTTTTAACACACGTGTTTTGTTGGTTTAATTGATTGATCGAAAGTTTGACAAGTTATGTTACTGTGAGGAGTTGATATTGTTCAAAATAAGTGATGGTATTGGTATTTTATACTTTATTATTAATCAATCATCAAAAGTTTTCAGTGATTATTTGGAGTTTTTCTTCTTGACCTTCTAATTTGTCTAAATATTATGGTATTTTCAATTCTTCATTTAGCTTGCTGAAGGCTAACTGATAATTGAGGGTATGGAATTCTTACGATTTTCATGAATTTGATCAGTAATATCCGTAAGAAACAAACAAAAATGAACAAAATGCCGGAATTGTTGTGAATATTTTGAGGTTAACACGGCAATTAAATTCTAGAATCGATCAGTTGTTTGGAAATGCTTTCGAATCTAAGAGAGATAGCGGAATTCTCATCAGGACCTTTTTTTGAAGCTCACACTTCGCTTAATAAAAAATTTTCTCCCAAAAATTTAAGTATTTTCCTTTAATTCTGAGATGTTCTCAAAGAAACTTGTTTCACCGTTTTACTACAAGAGATCATTTTCTCTTGACTCCAGTTTTAGAGGACTATTTTCGGATCTATGAAACATACCGAAATTCCCATAAGTACGTTTTCTGTCGCTCCTACACATCGTTCTACAAAAAAAGGTCCTTAGGGGAACGGGAGTACTTTCCCATTAGATTCAGAGATATTCTCCAATAACTCATTCTGTCTCTGGTGTCCTTCACTGAATTCTGAATATTTTTTCAGTTCCAGTTTATAACAATAATCTCCAAACCTATTGGAAATACGAAAATGTTCATGAGGATCTTTTTTTTATAGCTCTTGCTTCCCTGTATTACAAAAGGCCTTCCAAAGATAACTGGGTATACATCTACGACAATGACGGGATCGAAATTGACTGTTGGAAATGAATGAATGCAGGCATAAGACTGAAATTCCTTGTTTATCACTTCCTGTTGACTTCAGGGTATTATGAGGGGTGTCTAGCACGGCTCGATGTCTCCATTGACTAAATCATCTCCAGGTTCGACTCTGAGTTAGGGAGAATATCTGTCATGACTCCAAATCTTAGTAAGACTCTCCTCTGTGTGGGGAATTCCAAGGCAGTCGTGTCCATATGGGCGCCGCAGTCGAAAGACCCTCTGCCCAAAATATTATGCCATGTACAGGAGATAAATTCAATTGCGGTTTATCCTCATGAGATATAAAGTATATAGCTACTAACTGTCCTGATTGGACTGTGAAGACTTGGGATGTTAGGCAGCTTTCTGGACCTGTTCATGATTTTTACGTACGGTCAGATGCTAATAATCTGGTCTACAGCCAGAAGGGATTGCTCACGGCTTTTTTGGAGCATTGTTTTCAGGTAAGATGGATTTTTTTGTTTGGATCATCGAATTTTTTAAGGGATTTGAAATTCTTTTGAGGGTTTTTGGCGAATATCTTGAAATTGGGTTGAGATAGACGAGTTATAGTGAGGACCTTTTTTGCAGATCTTATTCCGCTCTACAAAAAAGATCTGTTTGGTGAGGAACTTAATTTTGCCGTGGATATGGGTGGTGTGATGGAAGTGGTTATTTGTGGAAAACTACATTGATAACACAGTTGATTAAAATCACTCTCAAAGGTTTATTGACGGAATTGAACCGAAATGATTTATGTACAAAGTTGATAATTGTCTCAGAATTGTTGATTAACTGCATGGACTTGACTCTAAATAATTGTTGATTAACTGACTGACTAAACTGCGATAAATACTAGAGAAAACACTATTGAGATTGACCTTGAAGTGACTTGAGAATTACTGGATATAATAATTGATTTGATAAAAGTCTGAGATATTTTACTGTTAAATAATATCGTTGAATTTCACTAATAATTGTCTCTGATAATTAACTCTTGAATTGAACTGATGAATGTCCTTGAACTGTTGCTAGGTGAGAACTATTCGAATTGAGAACTGGCTATTTGATAACTATTTAGATAATTTACTCGTTGATTTACTGAATTAATGGTTGATGGTTTACTCGGTGATTTTACTAATTGATTTACTTGTTGAATTACTCGGTGAGTTTACTAATTGATTAGTTGCCCGAAGGCTATATGACTACATGTTGAGTGCTAAGTTGATACTTCTTGCTAGCCCGAAGGCTAGTTGGTGACTACTTGGTTTAAAAGTGAGGTGATTTACTCCTGGACTGACTGTTGACCCGAAGGGCCTCGATTGTTTCCGAATTTGCTCGATCGGACTTATTAAATTGATAGAATACTTAGTTGCGTTTCAAACAAGATCTTCCCAAAAGTTTTAATATTTCTCTTAGGTTTCAAGATATTCAAAAAAAACTAATCGGATCTGAAGTGAAATTGACTGTTTCATTCTTTTTTATCACTTGATTTGTGATTTTATCATTTAATGAGTTTTTTTGTGTTAATGATTGATTTATAGGGATGCTGGAAACTCGATGAAGCTACATTCATCCCAAAACCGGTCTGGAAGGTTTCTTCCTTCCAATTTTCTCACAGGATTTGTCTCTGTCCTCCTACCTGGCAGTGGAGAAGGCAATTTCGATGCTCTGGAGGAGAATCCATTCCAGGCGAAGAGCCAAAGGCGAAAAACGGAGGCCAAGGCACTCCTCAACAAGATTCAACCAGAATTAATTACATTAAATCCAGCTGCAGTGGCCTAAGTCAATGTTCCAACATTGGAGGATAAAGTTAAGGCGGAGAACAAACACTTGGTATGTTAAATATTCAATTATCTCGATAACAAGGAGTTTTAGGAGAACATGTCAACTGATATTTTTTGTCTGAAATTATCTGGACTACAATAAAGGTCTCTTGACATTTTCCTCTAAAATCACTCAATACCGAGATTAATGCAATTAATTCCACTCTCCGGTTCAACTCCTTCAAACCTCAATCAATTCCCTCGATAAATTAATTAATAAAAGGAATTAATTAATTTAAACGCTACCTAGCCGCCCTAGTCCACTTCGCCTACATCGAATTCCGCTTGATATCATCTGGCGGGCAGAAATACGAAATAAAAAAAAAACGTTAAACAACTCCATCGGCAGCTGTTCCCTGCCCTTCAAAGTTCAACTGTAACATCAACAATCCCTGTAACCCAAAAATCTTCCACTCCCAGGGTAAAGAGAACAAGGAAAGTCGATGTCTCGTGCATGTAATCTCCAGTGTGTGGACACGGACAGTCCTCTTCACATGCAGTAGATGTACCTAATTCATCTCTGCATCGGGGTAAATGACTCTTGCAGAAACTTTTGCTACACGCTATTGAATCGTGAACGAGAGTGATGTCCCATTCTTCATAGTCACTGTGAGCCTTTGGAGGTCGATAAGGTGAAATAAAGGGAAGCAAAATGATGCTTTGCTGAATATCCTCGGAATCTAATTGAGATATCAAAACATTCTGAAATTCTAGATTGTCAAGAGAATTTTTTTGTAGCCCATGCAATTTTCTATAAAAATTCAAAATGTATTTTGACATTTTCCCCTAAAACCACTCATTCTCAAGGCAATGCAAGATTTCACACGTTTTGTTACATTTTATCATTTCACATCTGAAACGCAAAGTGATCGAAAATAAAAATAGAATATTTGTTTCATAATGTTCCTTTTCTTCTCTATTGTCATAAGATTTATTTCAATAAACAATACAATCCAATTGCAATCGTATCTCCATTTTTGAAAGGCTGACACCGTAAGCGCGAAGCTCATAATCATGAATAAAAAAATTACGTAATTCTGTTCTGTTCTGAATTAAAAATATAAACGAAAGCCTGCAGTACTCTAAATTAATAATGTATAGATATAGATTGTAAACTTGATAAATATGATGTACATAATATATATAATACCATTGTTGTACTTTTTGCTAATTTTTATTAGACGTATTTAAATAAGCACTGGAAAAAATACAGAAAGTTAGCAGTGTCTACATTCAAAGTGGAGAGAGCTCTTTATTACTCCCGATGATTCTTTTTTATCCCGTCCATGCTTCTTTAAGTTATATTTATCATATAGATTGTATCTATGACATAGTCGCAGGCATAAATGTTCTCAAAAATTCCATAAAAATTCCCAACCCATTCGCTACCAAATTTCATTTGAATTCCTGTTATGTTTAGAAATTCCTCTGATTTTAGTTCGAATTATCACCACAAACGTTTTTGTGTAAGTTTTCCCACTTTTTCTTGTTGGATTTTGCAATGAAAGGCGAGAAAAATTGTAATGAAAAAATAAACTTAAGACGAGAAATTTCCAAGGAAGATAGAAATGGAATAAATTAGATATGAAAATCGAAATTCCTAGATTATTTTCCTCAAATGTTTTCGACTGAATGTTTCTATTGAGAAAACGCCCGTACAAGCTTCAGTTGGATTTTTCCGCCGCGAGGGAAGGGGGAAGATTAGATCACGTGACATTCACTATACTTGGATTTCTCCAACTTCTCTTTTAATAATTATCAGCATACCTTCACTTCCCTAGATGAAAAAAATTTCTTTTTTTTTTGTGCTATTTTTGCCAACTATACGGTTGATCCGTTCTTCAATTTTTACCAATTAATTATTGCTCCCCAAATTTTGAAAATGCTTTCCCAAATTTTCCTAAATGATCCCCTAAATATTGCATGGGTTTGTTTTAAAAAATCGTTAATTTGTTTGTCAACTATACGGCGGTGCATAATTGAGGAAATTTATTTATTTTAATCTTGATAAGATCCGTTTACACAGAGATGCATGTTCAAGTAGTAATAATAATAATGGACAAGATGGATAATAGTACGAAACTGCCGGTGATGACCATACTACTTCAAAAAACAAGTAGGCCATCACTCCCATGCGGCATTGGAAGAAAGGCGTTATGTACTATCATTATTCTATTATTATAATTGTTATAATATGTTTTTCTTTTTTTCTACCAATTCTAGGGGAGAACCGGGCAAAATGGAACATTCGGGTAAAACGGACCATGTGATTTTTATTTTTTTTTTCCTCTCTTTATTTCCATAGAAGGGTCTGGAAGATCCAAACAAAGGGCCAAACGGTCTAGACAAAAGGTTGGAAGGTTAAAAATCAAAGGGTCAAACGATCTAGGGTTCGAAGAACAGGCTTGGAGGTTGAATCAAGGGGCCAAGCGATCTAGACAAAAGGCTGGAAGGACGAATGAAGGGGTCAAACGTTCTAGACAAAAAGCTGGAAGGTTGAATCAAAGAGCCAAACAGCCTTCCAGCCTTTTGTTTAGACCTTTTGCTCCAATGATTATACAACCCGAAGAAAAAAAGTTCAGTTTTATGTTATTTTTCAGTTATTTTTCGACGATAGAACGAATGTCAGTTTTTGACGCTTCACATGTTTCACCGATTTTTTTTTTAGTCATCAGGAATTTAAAAATATCGATATATCATGTATCGATACTTTTTAAGCCGATATATTTTCGTATCGATATGGAAATTTTCGATCCGATACGATTCGCAATATCGATATTTTTCAGCGTATCGCGCAATACTAATTATAACTAGCATATGTTTTCTGAGTTTAGTGCGCGCTTCGCGTGCCTGCGCCTTCATTTGTTTACCGGATGTACGTCATCATCAATATCGATATTATTCCCCATTCGACTTTCGAGATTTTTTCGATATTTTCGAGTTCGATACGATTTTACCGCAACATCTCCTTTTATAATATGGACTAGCATATGTTTGCTGAGTTTAGTGCGCGCTTCGCGCGCCTGCGCCTTCATTTGTTTACCGGATGTACGTCATCATCAATATCGATATTATTTACCATTCGACTTTCGAGATATTTTCGATAATTTCGATTTCGATACGATTTTACCGTAACATCTCCTTTTATAATATGGACTAGCATATGTTTTCTGAGTTTAGTGCGCGCTTCGCGCGCCTGCGCCTTCATTTGTTTACCGGATGTACGTCATCACCAATATCGATATTATTTACCATTCGACTTTCGAGATTTTTTCGATAATTTCGATTTCGATACGATTTTACCGTAACATCTCCTTTTATAATATACTAGCGTTACAAGGCGCGCTTCGCGCGCTCGGCAAGAAGTCTTTGCATCTTCATTATTGAATAAAAACCGAATTAATTCAGCTTAACAAAAACTTTCTTGTGTAACCAAGTTCAATCCTATAATCTATCACGATTTCACGAGACTAACTGATCCATAGAACTAATTGTTTGCAATTCTTTAGTATTTTTCTCACGTATTGTAACATATGTCTCAGGTATTTCTCCATCTGCTGTAGTCGAAAACACGGCTGCCACTTCATTACAACGTTGTGGATTATAACGATTACGATCTAACTCAGATCTTGAAGTAAATTTCAATTGTAATTCTACTGGAGATTCTACATTATTCGAGTTTCTCATAAGATCTTTTTGACTCTGAATTTCTTCATGCATCATTTGGTAGGATTCAACGAATGGATTATTCTCGCGCATTGTTGAATCGATTATCTCTAAAATTTCATTATCAAGTGATGAATCATTATTTTTTAAGATATCGATTGTTTCAACTGAATCAACAATAAAAAGTTGTCCATGTCTTGGTAATTCATTCCCTGTTGGATATAATGAAGTATTTATTTGATAGTAAATCTGCCCGTGAATTCTGAAACAATAGGGCCCTGGTCGACGATTTGAAAAATTCAAGAGGTTTGCATTAAAAGAAGCAAAAGAAAAAGTACTATTGTAATATCTGATTCGTTGAAAAAATTTATTGGATTTAGGGTGTGTCCCGTTGAATAAAGTTTCAAATTTTGTGGCAATTCAGGTAATGGCAATAGTTTGACTTTACCATGCTCACAGCATTCGTTGAATGAATTTCTTTTATTACTTACTATTTCACATCGAAAATGTTTGGCATTACAATGTTGACAAATTTCTGTCATAAGGTCACCATAATGTTCTTCAATTTCATTCAGATCCTTATTGTCAAAAGATTTGATAGAAAATCTTCCAGTTCTAGTGCGACGTTTTTTGTCAATACATTCCACAGCAGGCATGGCTTCAGTGCGTGAAGTGACAACGTCTTCTGAATTCAAAACTACTATATTCATAGGGGAAGTATTATTATCATTTATAGTAATATTATCACTGGATCCTAAAATTTCCTCAGTTGCTGTTGAATTTTTTTGACTTGAAATCATTCCTGAAATATTGAAGGAATCACGAGGCAAATTACGGGTTGAACATGATGGTAAAATATGATATCTCAGAGTGCTTTCGAGTTTCTTACTATGATCAATACTAATGGACTTGTCATGGTTCATAGCTTCCAGATTTTTTCAATTGTGAATTGAGAGTAATTTTGAAAAAACCCTTTGAATTTTTTTCTAATACATATGATTTTAATGGCTTTTTTTTAATTTGATTATTAGGAGCTTTCAAAGGAATTTGTACATGATTCTCTTTCAATTTTGGACTCACTGCAGGGAGCATGATGAGATTCTTGGGACTTTTGGATTGTTCTAAAGAAAAGGTTGATGATGAATTTTCAGTAGAACTCCTGACAATATTCCTTGAACATCCTAGACGTGATAATTTATGAGGTATCGAATTATTTGAATCGTCAATTGATGGATCAGAGACAATTCTCAAATTTCCATCCTCTTTTAATGATAGTTTATGTGATAACGCTCGTTTCTTTGGATATTTCACTGACTCAATAGGTTGAGAAAGTTTACTTACCCTTGAGGACTTTGTTTCCTTGGACTGATAAGGAATTTCCAAATGTTTTTGTGATTCGTTAATTGGAGAGTGTGATGAGTGTAGTAAAGAGGATAGGGAATTTTTCTGGTCGGTTTTCAAAGGAGAAGATATTATCGGAGAATTATCTTTAGGATTCAATTTCACAATCTGAGATATAATCGGTGGTTTTTTCACGTAAATTGTCCCAATTCTATTTATTTTTGCTTGATTATTTCCTGTGTTTATGATGTGGTTAGGAGGGAATTCTTTTTCTAATGATAGTTTATGTGACAACACTCGTATTTTTGGATCTTTCACTGACTCAATGGGTGGAGGAAGCTTACTTACCCTTGAGGACTCTATTTCCCTGGACTGCTCAAGAATTTGAAAATATTTTTGTGATTGGTTAATTGAAGAGTGTGATGATTGCAATAAGGAGGATAGGGAATTTCTCTGATCGGTTTTCAAAGGAGAAGATATTATGGGAGAATTATATTTTTGGGATCATTCAATGTCCCAATCTGAGATAGAATCGGTGGTTTTTTCACGTAAATTGTCCCAATTCTTTTTATTTTTACCTGATTATTCCCTGTGTTTATGATGTGAGTACGAGGAAATTGGACTTGTGGAGTTTGTTTTTTTGTAGGAATTTCATTTGGCATTTTTTTCATGAGATTCGTGTCCTCGCTTGATCTCGGAGAAAACTCTTGAGGATCCATTATGTAGATTCTGGTTATTATTTATGGACATGCAATCTAACGAAGAAATGAATAAAATTAATAGTTCGAAACTAAAAAAAAAATTATGAACATCGATTTACTCTTCCAAATCTCACAAACAATTACTTGGATATTTTCTCATTCAATTTCATTACAACTGAAAACATTTTTTTTATAAAAATTATCTCATCATGCGTCTTTTCCATATGCATCAATGATTTATTTCACTTTTTCTCACAGTTTCATCGAAATTTTCACATTTTTATGACGTTTTTCACATTTAAATCAGATTTTTCACATGTTTATAAGATTTTTCTCATCACACAATTTGATTTCACAAGAATATCATGATTTTTCCCAACGATATCAGAATATACAGAGTTTATTATCATAAAAATTTTCACACAGTAATAATGTTTCACTGGGTATGTATTGTGTGATGATCTCGCCACCCTGAAAATGAGAGGAAATGAAACTAATTAATCTCATAAATGATCAATGACAATTTATAAATTGAAACATACCTGTATGTATCTATTTTGTCACTTATGTGATGATATCATTTTCCAGTGGTATATCATTATTTTTTTCTCCCCTCCTTTCAATAATAATAAATAGAAAAAAGACACCAGCAATGCCTGAAATAAAATTAAGGAAAAAAGAATGATAATTTTGTTCTGGGCAATGAATAAAAACAACCATAATAATGCTTACACTTACGTGTGTGGTCAGTTGATCGCAGGGTTTCTTTTCTAGGTTAAACGTTCTGGTATTACCTCTCGCACAGTCAATTCAATGCAAAGAAAAACTCTCAGTATTTCACAAATTGATTCAGTGTCATCGAAATCAAATACTCCGAAAATGCGAATGAATATCTAGTCTTTCATTTTTCAGACACTGATTGAAGAAAAAATATTTCAGGTAGTTTTTACATAAGAATTTTTTAATCATTAAACATGACACAACTCACAATATTCACTCCTAACATTCACTTTCACAAAAAAAAAAAAAATATTTTTCCTGCCGTTTTATTTGCAGAATTTATTATTGCCATAAATGTGAATCCAATGACCAACAAAATTTACCACCATTATTTTTCACACACAATGAATGACAGCTGGCCATTTTTTTTCCCCACCATCCCACAAAGAAACTCACAATATATTCACTCCTAACATCCACTTTCACAATAAAAAAAAAAATATTCTTCCTGCCATTTTATTTGCAGAGAATTTATTTTTGTCACAACTGTCAATTCAATAACCAGCAACATTTATCATTTTTTTTTTTTACACAATACACAATGAATAAATGAGAGCTGGCCATTTTTTTCCCAACATCCCAACAACAAACAAAAAAAACCGGATGTACGTCATCACCAATATCGATATTATTCACCACTCGACCTTCGAGATATTTTCGATCTTTTCGAGTTCGATACGATTTTCCCGTAACATCTCCTTTTATAATATGGTGGATGGATGGATACAGTCGCACCCGCATTTGGCGTCCGGGCCGCGACAGCGGCCGATGATCAAGAGAGAAGCCCTTCTCTGCCTTCTTGCCTCACATTGTACATTCTAGTATTTCTAGTATCCACTTTATCCATGTGTGACATCCGTGTGTACACAGGTATAAACGAGGGGCCAGGCAGTAGCAGCGATCTCACTCGGCTGCTCAAAATTTTTATTCGAGTGGTGAGCAGTTTCTCCCCCCCCCGCCGCCCCTCTACCTTACTTCATCGCTGCTCCTCATCACTTTAATCCATTGCCAATGATCATTGGTATCTCGGCGTCTCGAGTCTCTCCTTTTTTTATGTATTTATCTGTAGGGGCTTTTTGACAAGTTCTGTGCGCGCGTATTTTACGCACAGCCGTCATTGGTAATACGGACATAGCCGGATTTGTACGAACATACACTCTCTGCTGCCCCCTGCCTCGCAGTCTGCGCAACTCACATGGACTTTGGCGTTTGTAGGTGAAGCTTCAATACAGGCATGCAGCCCCTATGACTGCTATGACGTTGACGCTTTCAAAAAAATCAGACACTGGTATTAGTGAACTGGAGTGACTATATGCTATACGCTCCGACCAGACTACTGTCTCGCGCCTGCTTTTACTAGAACGTACACATACATTTTCGGAGCTCTCCCTCTCTCTTTCTCTCTTTCCTTTCCTTCATCTCAGTGGCTCTTTTTTTATCTCGTTTTATTTCCATGTGAAGTGATAGAATTAAACTCGTGTGTGCGTTCCATCTCATCAGTGCGTTGTTAGTTGTGTTGTGTGTGCGCGCCTATCCTTAACATTTTCGACCTCAAGTAAATAACGAAAGGCGTATATTACGGGGAAAAAAAGCATTTATACATATGCAGTTCAATGTGGATAAGAATCGAGAGAGAGAGTGGAATGATGATGAGAAATAGTGGATATTGGTTAATATTCTGGATTACAATATAATTGAGTGGTCAGTGGAGGCCCGCTGGTGGGTCTCTCGGCTATTTTTTCGGTGTTTGTAGTATGGGAAGGTCCAAGTTTCCCGGCAAGCCGCCGAAGACGGTAACAAGAAAACGAATCAAGGTTCTTGCTAGGCCTGATACTGCCCAAAATACTGATTCTGTTACTGTTGCCGAAAACATCTACTACGGACTTTCCCTGGCAGATGATACTCTTGATGACAATGAGAAGGTGAGCATGTTTTTTTCTCCTGTGAGTGTCGATGTGTGTTCGTGTTTTTTTCTTTTATTATTCTCGTCCATTGTTGTTCAAGCGGCCCACAGCCGGTTCAATCAATTCAAGCGTCTCTCCACCCCAATACTTTGTTTTCTATAATTCATTATTTTGTCGCTATGTGGATACTTTGTTATTGTGACTCGTCGACAGACGCGCACAATCGTGAAGGGGGAGAAAAGGGATGTTTGGTTCTAACTAATGGAGACCTTGGGCTGCTACGAACTCACGACGATTACTTTATACTAATTTTTTGCGTATTTTGTACACTCGAGGATCATTGGATATTACGAATAGAGGGTTTATGAGTTTAGAGGTTCAGAATCAACTGATGATTTTTTTCAAGGCTTTTAGAGTGGATGTGTTCATGTTTTGAATCCATTACCATAACCTCCATGGAGCGTTTGTTTGGCAGAAGAATCAAGATAATTGGTGAAAATGAGTAGTAGCTCCACTACCAATATAAGTGTTGTATTGTGTTGTGTTGTGGTGGAGCCAATACTCATATTTACCGGAGGATTTTCCCTGACTTTGAACCTTTTTTTTTTTTTTCACTAACAAGAGCATTCTTCTCGCTCTTGAAAGTTCATCCATAAGCATTTCTTCAAGAGTGAATTAGTTACTTCCCCCCACTCTAGAGAGTGAAAAAACTGTCGTTTACAACATTTCGTTGCATAATTTGACGATTATCGAATTCATTGAAATTGTGATTTGTGTGAATAGGTATTCTGTTACATGAAAATGATTTTTGCATTCATTCTGTCGCGCAAAATGGAACCTTTCACAGATAAATCCTCTGAATGATAAAAGGGCAATCTGACAAAGTTCTTCATAAAATCTGATCGAAATCATGATTAAATGATGAAATGACTTATTGATAATTTTCCATTCCAGGGACCTCCTCCATTCCATGGATTTAGCAGTAAAGAGGCGAAACTTTCAGTGTCATACATAAAAATTAAACATGGCGATGAAAATATTGAAAAAAATCTCAACCATGCCAACTTGGGCTCCCAGAATCATCCCCAAATGTCTGAAGATAACACGGTGGGAATCAATGAAAACTCATCGAATGAAGATGTTACAGAAATTCATGACAAATCCACGTGTGATGATAAAGATGAAGAGGTGAAGAATAAATCGAATAACAAGCCAAAAGTATGTAAACGTGTGAGATTCAAAACTGTTACTGGTACACCAGTACTAAAATCAGTTAACAATATCTTGGATCGTCATCAAAGAACCCGACAATTGCGGAATAGCACAGCGAAACGTTTATTGCAGAGAGCGAAATTCAATATTAGTACGAATAATCGGGGTAATGGTGTACCCCTGAGTGATAAAACCAGTAATGTGAGGAAATTCATTCTACCAATGCGTAGTGCACACTCGTCGAGGGTAATAAAGCCAAACAAAAGATTCATCGAGGAATTGGAAGAACGTTCTAGTCCTGATAATGAGAAAGACAGTAAAAATACAAAGAAACTTAAAGTTATGTCTGAACAAATAAGTAATACAGAGAATATTGAGAAAACACGTAATGAGAGTAAACAAATGAGACACAAATGGCGAAAGACTATCAAAAATATAGAGAGTCTGAATTCAGAGAACCTGGGAGACACACAAACGCAAAATGAGAGAACAACCCATAATTCCAGTAAAATCAGAATCAATTTGAATCAACCAACTCATAATGTTAAGCAATTGTATGTACCTACAAAAGCTCTTCCTGATTCAAATGTTCCCATTGTTGAGTCTTCCAGGGTTCAAACAAGATCAGGGGCACTGAGTGAAGTATCAACAGTTCAAAGTTGTTCAGAGTCCTCAAAAACTCCAAATGTTAAATTTCAAGAATCTCACGAAAATGATGAGAAAATGGAGGTGGAGGACTCGGAAGAAATTGAAGATGAGAATGTTAATGAATTCGACTCTGACAGTGAATTATCAGAGAGTGGTTCTGATCAAAGTAACCACAGTGAGGATGAACAATCAGAATGGACTGGAATGAAGTTGGATGGTGGCAAAGTAATCCTCCGTAAAGCAAGACTGAAACTAGACAACAAGAATTCTGGGGGAACTGAGGGTCCATTCTCTGTGACAAATTCCCAAAACTTCCCTGCCAATCAAACCAATCCTGGACTGAATGGCACTGTGAAATGTGGAGTTTGTGGTGCAGTAAGATTTTATCGGTTCGTTAAACAGGCTCGAAAATTTGGGATCCACAGCTGCGAGTCTTGCAGGAAGTTTATTAGTAAAATGATCAAAAGACATGCTTCTGCGATGGCTGGTAACAACTCTTTGCCAATTCTCCAGTGTCATAAGGGGGACGGTTTGTGCTTAGTACCACCAGTGGTACGGAGCCAGCAGTGGAACCTGATGAGGTGCGTATACAAGGCTAGATGTCCAGCTTGCTGGTTGAAAATGTGTCTAAAGTGCTACCACATTCCAACGACATTGAAAACTGGACTCAATGCACTACTTCCACCTTTGATGAGGGATCCAGTGATATCATTGGGCTCGCTGGGACAGGATGATAACGATGTGCTGGGGCAAAAAACTATTGGATCTTTAAACTGGTCGTCAGAGGATTGCCTGGAGAGGAATCTTTTCAAGTCTGCCATAAGTTGGGGTGGAATTGAAATTGCTAAAGAGAGAATAAGCAATGCAACTTCTTCAAGAAAAGCAGGAAAATTCGATTCTCTAACAATCGTTTCATCTGGGAAAAAAAGGAAGAAAGACAATAGAATAAAGGTGAGAAAGAAAATGAAGAATCCAGTTGTTTTGCTTCCACCTTTTCCAGTTGTCAATGCAGTTCCTCAAACACCAGTGGTCAGGCAAAGGGTCGATCTTAAGGGCCCCAGGGTGAAACACGTATGTAGAAGTGCCAGTGTTGCTTTAGGTCAACCAATAGCAACATTTCCAACTGTTGATGGCAAAGACGAGGTAGATTCCAACAAGATTGCCCCAAAAACATCAAGAGACGAAGATAAATCAGATAAGCTTGAGGAAGTCACTAAAGAGTCACAAAAGTTTAATCAAGAGAACAACGGCAATTCTAATAATAACGTACCACAGCCCTACACAAAAAGGAATAAAAATCAACAAAATGTTTTGGCACCAAGTCATCAAGTGGTAAGTATCGTCACCACATCCATCTCGCGATATTATTAGGAATTATTTAAATGATTTATGAATTATGTTGAAATTGTTATTTTTGGTGAAACAGGTGCGGGCATTATCAAAACCAGTAGTCAATACTGTTCACACAATATCGATGGATTTTTGGGAGCAGTATGATCCAGCTGAGGTCGGTGCTAAGGGTTTTGCGCTCATTGGATCTGAGGACTTTCACATTCCTGCTATTTGTTTTCTCTGTGGAAGTGCTGGAAAAGAACCAGTGGGTATTTAATAACATATTTATATGCTATAAGAAGTGGTGAAAGAACGTTGGATAACAGGTTGTTTTTTCCTTTTCCATTATGAAGTGAAATGGGTAGACATAATTGGGGACTCATTGACTTCCTCATACTTTTTTCTTTTATATGAAAACTTGGTATAAATAATAGCTTAGAAAAAATCTTTAGTTTTTTCTCTTTTTTGCAGTTTTACTTGATAAATTTAAATAATTTTCCTTCAAAATCATATTAGTATATAATACAACTGGTGCCGAGGGATAACTCATGGCAATGCCAAGGTTACGTCCGCGCTGGAGGCGAGGGATGCAATCATACGGTGTGAGTTATCCCTGCGGCACCCATTGCGTTCAATATTTCTTTACAGTGTTTTCACCTTCAGCGTGCAACGAGTGGTGTTCTGAAAAAAAATAGCTAGTAACTTTCATTACTTACGAGCTGAACGTAGAATAGCAGGATAAAACTCATTTTGTTTGTTTCAATTTACAGTTGATACATTGTCAATGCTGTTGTGAGCCATACCATGCTTTCTGCCTGGAGCCAAGTGAGTGGAATGCCTGTGCTCAATCGAATTGGTGTTGTCCACGTTGCACAATCTGTCAAACTTGTAATTTACGTGTGGGCCCCAAACTGTCCTGCATCAGATGTCGTCAATCATTTCACCACGCCTGTTTATCAAAATCGGGTGTTAACGCAAGATTGTATAGCCCAGACAGGCCTTATGTCTGTCAGAGCTGTGTCAAATGCAAGAGCTGTGGAAGTGAAGGTGTAAATGTTTACGTTGGCAATCTTCCTTTATGCTCAATGTGTTTCAAATTGAGACAGCGGGGAAATTACTGTCCCCTGTGTCAACGTTGCTACAATGAGAACGATTTTGACTCAAAGATGATGGAGTGCAATGAGTGCTCGTGTTGGGTTCACGCAAGATGCGAAGGTCTCTCAGATGAGTTTTACCAAGTTCTCAGTTATCTACCAGATTCTATAGAGTTCACCTGCAGCCAATGCTTTCCAAACCCCCATTCAGTTTGGAGAAATGCTATTGAGAGTGAACTCAAAGTTGGATTTATCTCTGTGGTTAAAGCTCTGAGTAAAAACCGTAAAATGTTTACAGCATTAAAATGGAGTCCTCGAAAAGAGTGCCTTTGCAAGCCCTCAGCCAGTGTCAGAAAACTCGATTTCTCAGATGAAAAATTTAGTAGAGAACTTGCTGAGGAGGCCGAATATCTAGAAAAACATCTAGAATCAGTTGTAGATTCCAAGGTCGACCCGCTGAGCAGATTTGACTTTGAAATCGACGATCAACCTATCGAAATTCCTCGAAGAGGCCTTCGTAGGCTGAAACAAAAGTTTCACCTTAAGGAGTGTTCGGTCAGAGTGAAGAACTGCATCCCCAGAGACACCCAGGATGACAGTTCAAGCCAGGAGTCGTCAAGCACTTGCGAGAGTCGGGAGTGTCATTGTTCAGAACAACAGATCTTAGCAAGACCATCACCAACGTTGATGTCAGTGAAAAGGAAAGTCAATGGAAATGAATACAGATCTTTGTTTCAATTTCACAGTGACATGGAGCGTGTGGTGAACAGAGCTGGTGCTGATGATTTGGTTGAGTCTTATCACAAATCCCTCCAAGAAGTTTTCCCTTGGTTCGATCCAAAACAATCAAGAATCAGTTGCTCTGGGAGTGGACTCTCAACACCTTCAAAAGATTCATCCAGAGGTTCGGATTCTCCAATGTTCTCTAAACTCGATGACTCAATTTGGGAGACGTGGAAGGAGGAAGTATTAAAAGCTCCAAAAGCAATAGCAGCAAAGACTGGCAATCTCTACAGTGATATCATTGTTGAAGAAACGAGGTGTTGCTCACTCTGCAAAGGTCTTGGTGATGGACAGGAAACGAAGGAAGGCAGACTCCTGTATTGTGGACAAAACGAGTGGGTTCACTCCAACTGTGCTCTTTGGTCCAACGAAGTCTTCGAGGAGATTGATGGCTCTCTTCAAAATATCCACAATGCCATATCTAGGGGGAGGCAAATTAGGTGCTCAGAGTGTGGGAAAAAAGGTGCAAGTGTTGGATGCTGTGCTAAAAACTGCTCAACAACTTATCACTTTCCATGTGCCAGGAATGCCGGTCTTGGGTTCAATAATGACAAAACGATATTTTGTGCATTACATTTGAATAATTGTACTACGAAAACTCCCCACAATAATGATGATTTTGAGCTCAAGAGACTAGTCTATGTGGAGTTGGATAGGAAGAAGAAGAAGTTTGTTGAGCCAAGTCAGGTCAGGGTAATGGTTGGATCATTAATGGTGGATTGTTTGGGCACAGTAATCCCTGAGTTCTCTGACACTCCTGACAAGATTCTTCCAACTAACTATAAATGCTCCAGATTATACTGGTCAACTGTCAATCCAATGAAAATAGTCAAGTATTACATCAGAACTTATGTTCAGCATTGCACTGCTGAAGCTACACTTGACGCTGAGCATAATGTGACGATTGATCATTCGAAGGAGTTGGAAAGAGAAGAAAGACAGAAGTTTGATCAACTGGTGGTCAAGCAAACGCTGGATGCTGTCATTGATTCTGTTTACAATAAAGAAGTTGACGAGAATCTTGCTGAGCAAAACAATACTGATCTTCTTCCTCCTGAAATAACAGACGTAATTTTCGAAGACTTACCGCACGATCTGTTGGACGGTATATCCATGCAAGATATTTTTCCGAAAATGAGTTATGAGGATTTTTTAGCAATGGACATGAGAAATGATGGAGTATTTGGAAATGATCTCTTGAGAGACGACATACTGTCCTCTGATGTTGATGAAATAATCAAACCCTCTGATAACAAAATCTCCAAGGTTGATTCAGCAATGTCAGAATTATCTCAGAACGATCTCTGGCTGCATCTGGAGACCAAAAGCTGTGTTCAAGACTTTGTGGATGATTTATTGAGCTCAAAAGGCCAAAAAATTGGTGGGCGGGAACTGAAGAGATCAAAGTCTGAGGTGATTGCTAACAATTCACTAATGGTTGGGGGACAGAGGCATCATCAGAGATCCTGTAGCTTAACCTGGAGTTGTAAATTAGATGGAACATATGGACCAACGATGAAAAGAAGAAAGATCCCGAGACCTTTACCAGTACCAAGAACAACTGGTGAAGCTAATGTGATGATGATGGATTCTCAAAACGAAAGGACATCAATGTTCCATGACCTAAGAATCCCGGAGAGTATCATGGTTACAGTTGGAAGAGCCACAACTCCGAGTCTAATAGGAGAGAATAACAAAGATCATAAAAGACTCCTCTGGCACACAAGACAACAACCGAGAATAGTTCAAGTTGATGGTCCAGCAGATCCCAGTAGTGCCAGTGAATGCAGCTCTCCAGAATACAACTTTGAAGAGAGAATTCCCCAGGTAGACGGTACCAATGATGAAACATTATCAGAGAGCAGTTCTTGGTTCTCCTTCAGAGACAAAACTACTTCTTTCCTTCCAAAATCATCCCCGAAACATCCACGACAGGATAGACCTTTTCTACATGAAGAAAGTAGTAATAACAGCTTTAAAATTCCTCAGTTGGACGGGGCTGATGATATTTCAAGTGACGACGAGAGCTCTCAGAATGCTCAACCAGCACCAGTGATTTTCACTCCTTTTGCAGACATTGGTAATGGTCCAGTGACGTGTAAGAGGTGTCAGTGCACCTACAGAACTCAAGACAGCTACGATCGTCATTTAATAACTTGTGATATTGTTACAACAAGTGACAGTGACTCAGAGACGATCGATAACAAAGGGGCATCACCCAATTCAAGATTCTCAGACAGCATTGGACCAATGTCCCCTCAGTTTATTACAATGTCTCCAACAGAGGGACACACATTGTCATCAGAATATCCTGAAATGCAAGTAACGTCATCACTAGAAGCATCAGTACCTTCACCCCATCCAGCCATTCAGATAGAACCAGTATCCCAAGCTCTAATCACGCCCCAAATTCGTACTCATTCAACGGTTGAAACTGTTCACCAAACAGTATTAACATCCAATGATCTAATCGTTCAAACACAGTACACAAGAACAACAACAACCTTGCCGAATCCTCCAGTATTACCACAAGAGAGCACTGTCCAAATAACGGAAATAACAGATACTCCAACACCAAATGATGGAACGTCAACATCTCATTTCTCGCCAATTGGGATGACTGAGACTGTTGCAAGTCCCCAAATATCACCAAGTGGTTCATCAATGGGCTTATCAGTATGTGGAGTTGTTGAGGGGCTACAGCTCAATCTGCAGTCCTCCAAAGTATCGAAACCCAAGTCTCCGAGGGCCCCTAAGCCCAGAACGAAGATGATAAAGCCACAGATAATGAGGAATTCAGTTCCTCAACAGGTTGGGCCGGTTCGATACCAGACCATGCAGAGCACCACTCCAGTTATTCAATTACAACAGCCTCAGAGAACTACAGCCCCAAGTGTTATTCTTCAACAAGTACCAGGCTCTGGGCTAATGTCCTACGTAGAAACTCTTCAACAAGAATCTGGACAGAACTTGCAATATATAACAGCAATTGGAGGTCAAGAAGCTAGTTACAAGCCTCAATTTATCACGACCAACCAGCTAGTCCCTAGTGCCTATATTCAAGCAGGTTCAGACAATTTATTAGCCCTCCAAAATGCTGGAATATCCGTTCTCCCTGGAATGCAATTAGCCCAACCTCAGCCAACAGTCTTAGGAGCAATAATTCAACATCAACCGAGTACGATACAATGTGGAGTAATCTCCTCGGAGCAACTGGTTTTGAGTTCAACACCTACACTAGAAATGTTCACAGATTCCACAGGGAGTATGTTTGTCTCAAGTCAGCCTATGTACTATGGTCTTGAGACAATAGTCAGTAACACTGTCATGTCATCGAGTCAATTTATGACAGGAGCAGTACCTCAGGTATTAGCTAGCAGCTATCAGACAACCACGCAGGTGTTCCAAGCTTCGAAACTTATGGAACCATTAGTGGACGTTCAGACTGTTCCTAGCGTCCCCAACGTGACTGGAGTCCAAACGGTCCAGAGCATTCCAGGAATCTCCAATATCCCAGGAGGCTATGTATTAGTCAATCCACCTCAAGAGTCCATTTCACCTGCTCAAATTAGTATTCCAACGAGTTTATCCCAAACTCTTCCCCAACAATACAATCAAACACAATCATCCTTCATCCGATCACCCTGCAACTCTCATTGTAATCCAACTCCAGTCATTGAACCAGTACGACCTGTATCACCTCCAGAGATCCATCCAATAGATCGGAGACCATTTATCGCTCAAACACGAGCCGTGTCTCCGACTCGACCAATACAACAGGCTCTATCAACAATACCTCGGGTTGCCGTTCGACCCAGTCCTGTTTCTCAAACGATGACGCAATCAGGCTACGGCCAATGGAAAATGCCAGACCTCCCCTACGCCACCGAGCAAACTATTACCAACAATACACGTCCCTATCTTGACTCTAAGCACGTGTCTGAAAATACTAGCATGATTCAATCTAGTATATCATCAAAAATATCACCACTCACGAGTCATTGTGTCACGCAGAGAGATATTCACATGAACCGATTGAATCTCGACACTAATAGTGTTCATAATATCTACAACAGTGGAGTTACAATCAATGATGGTAATTTAATTAATCCAGTAATCTCGAATTATGGTCTTAAGAATATTCAGAGTACTATTACACCACCTACACGTCCGATGAACAGGGTTTTGCCCATGCAGGCGGTAGCACCTAAGCAAGAAATTCTTAAACCAGCGAAGAAGCCTGAGATTGTCATTGAAGAGCCGACGAAGCCGGTGGTGATCAAATCTGCCGAGGAACAGTTGACATTGGAGCCCATCAAACTAACCGATTGTCACACTGTTGAGAAGATTTTTGCTCTTGAAGAATCTTTTGTCGTTGAGAAAGCTTTTGAAAAGCCCCACTTCGAAGGGGATATTTTCAATGAAGAAAGTGTAGTGGTGAATGATGAGAAAATGATTGAGAAGTCACCAGAAAAATCACCTGAGGGGACGGAAATTGTAGATGTGAAGAGTATTGATGAAATGGTGAAGATTAATGAGGAAAAATTGATTAAACTTAACCCAGAGGAGATTGAAGAATCAAAGGAGAATCTGACGGTGAATATTGACAAGGATAAATTGAAAAATGCATCTTTGAAAATTATCCTTCAGAAACAGCTGCAGGATGGTTCATATAAAATTACCCACAATATGAAATCCACTTCACAGAGTATGGGTATACCAAAGATCACATCAGTCGAGATACTTCCTTCTAAAAAAACACCGCAGATTGCCTCCCTCCAGTTATTACCAATTAAAACATTTACATTGAAGACTAATAATAAGATTGAGGAGAAATGCAAATTGATCAATATAAATTCAACCTTGCCAGAGCTTAAGGTACCCCAAGTAGCGGTCAAAAAGCCAAGGTTCATGGCAAAGAGTACTACTGAATCGAGTGAAATTGATCTACCAACTGTTAATACGCAGAACAAGAGTGGCTCAAGTTTAATGTATGAGATTAAATCTCAGGATGGCTTCACTCACACTGCTTCCTCAATGGCTGAGGTCTGGGAGACTGTTTTTGAGGCTGTGCAGACGGCGCGAAAGGCTCATAATCTCCCACCACTTGGCCACAATCCTCTCATTGAAGATCTTGGTCTTGATAACAATGCAACTGTTTATCTTGTGGAACAATTGGCTGGAGTCAATAGATGCACCAAGTATAAACCGAGATTTCATAATTTATCACCACCTAAAACACTGTATAACGATGTGTTCACTGAATCTGACAGTGGTGCTGCACGTGCTGAACCCTTCAAGGGGAGAAAATTCCACGACATGTTCAGTTGGCTGGCATCCAGACATAGGCAGCAGCCAAAGATGATTGCCATTTCTGAAAACGAGATGAGGAAGGCTGCTAGCACGAATCTACCAATGGCTATGAGGTTCAGGATATTGAAGGAGACGTCCAAGCAATCTGTGGGAGTCTATCATTCCCATATTCATGGAAGAGGACTATTCTGTTTGCGGGATATTGAAGCTGGCGAAATGGTTATTGAATATGCTGGAGAGGTAATAATAATAATATCCGATATTTTTAAATTGAATCATTCACAATTTTTAGATAAACAGACAAATTTTTTCATGCAGGTCATATATATTATGATCTTTATTTCTGCCACAATTATAGGTAATCCGTGCATCATTAACTGACAAGCGTGAAAAATACTATGACAGTAAACACATCGGCTGTTATATGTTTAAAATTGACGATCACCTAGTTGTCGATGCAACCATGAAGGGCAATGCCGCTAGATTTATAAATCACTCTTGCGAGGTAATTAGATGAACCTGATCATATCAACTACTCCTATTCTTATTCTCAAACCCAATTCATTAATTTTTACTCTTTGCAGCCAAATTGTTACTCGAGAGTCGTTGATATACTAGGTAAGAAACACATATTGATATTTGCATTACGACGCATCGGTCAAGGAGAAGAATTGACTTACGACTACAAATTTCCGTTTGAGGATATCAAGATCCCGTGCACCTGTGGATCACGCAGGTGTCGCAAATACCTCAATTGAGACTGCATTAAAAGGACAAGTGGGGGCCTAAAATATTGTATTATTCTGTGCTATTCAACTCTTCTAAGAAATAGGAATTTTCTTAATGGTTATTTAAAATTAATCTTAATAATTTCAATTTTATTTTTCCAGATATCCTAGTTTTTCATTCTATTATTTTTACACGAATTACCAGGTTTCCTCTTCCTCTTTCAATCACGGTTGAATTAAATTACAACTTGCATTATGCTTTACACTCCACTCAGTAAGAATGAACATCTAATACGAGAAAGAACAATTTGCAAACTGCTAAGATACTCGATGCCCCATTATGATTGAAAAAAAAAAACGAAACGTGAAATGCATGGTAATTAACAATCATGACAGTTGATCCAGCAAAAGAGAGAGAGAAAAAAAAACAATTTTACAACAAACACAATCACTATTACTACACAATTACTATTATTCACTGGCAGTCCACTGTATCTACAGTGTTCTACCAATCTCTATCTATTTGCGATCCAATTGTGGCATATTAATGATTTACTGAATATCGATTATATCCATAACACAGACAATTTACATGTCAATTTTTTATCTACTTTGACAATTGATATTTGATATATTCAGATTGACTTTGCAGTGTATAGTCTTCTTACTTTCTTCGTTCGACCTTCTGTTGTACATACTATAGTTTTTAAGTGTCTCTCATCGAGTCCAGATTTTCGAGTGAAGAATCATGAAAATAAAATTACCTCTTTTGTATAATACTTTTATGTTAAGTGTAAGTTGGAGGGAAACTTTACTTAGAGTTGGCCGTAAAAGTAATCAGCGATCGCTATATGGATGAAGTAGATGTTAGAGGATGATAGAGTTGGGCAGTTAAATTTTCTTCGCTATTCTCTTTCAAGATATGAAAGGAGAGATTAATAAATTGTCAGGTATAGCTACTTAAGCAGACATTGATTAACACGCTTAAGCTCGATGATTTAGCTGAAGAGGGAGAAAGCAATATTCGCCTTTCTTAAATATGCATATACATACAACATATGAATATATTTATATAATATTATAAAGTTAAGTTTGCAATATAGCATCGTTAAATCTAATAGTCTTTTTTTGATTGATGAAAAATCCGGTGTATACAGCAAGTGGGCATTTCAACCTATTAGTTTCTGATTCGTCAGTTATGGAGTATAAAATTGTTAAAACATTATGGATTATTGTGCTTCCACTCCATTGGAATCATGTATTTTTTAAGATATATTTATTCCATATTTTTTTAATGGTAATTTTCCAAATGTGAATGCTCCCATCTTTCTATTAATCATGCATATCAATTTGAAAAACGACATCTGACTGTCGTTGGCCATTCAGCTCATCGCTTTTAACAAGCAACTACGGTGGTCTTGTAATATTCTATGAATTACTCCATTATTTCAATAATATTTTTCTCTTGAAAATGGATTGCTTATTTTCAGCATCATAGTCTCGATTATCCATCCATATGTAAATTTTCTTATTTCGAGTTAATCGAGATGATTGACAAAATGAGTGGAATCAATTCTTCGTAATATTGAAAAGATAATAATAAATCTAACACGCTTGAAACGTACTCTAGATTTTATGCGATTTTGCCTTAAATTCGTAGTTTATCTACAAGCTAAACCTCAGTGATAGGTGAATAAAAATAATAATACAGCTTATTCCAGCTATTTTCTAAAATTACAAAAATGGCACTCAAGTAAATCTCAGTAAAAAATATGTAAAGTCGTAATTAGTTATATAGCTGTATTTTCCGTAGGAGAAATTTACCGGGGAAAGTGATGACTGAGTAAGAAAATATGATGTGAAAAATATTATCTAATGGATGATGAGTATGTGGTTAAAAGACGAACATTATCTGCCGAGGTAGAAGTCCCTTCAGTTTCTGGTGCTCCTTGGACACCGTCAAGTGCACTTTTCATGAATTAATAAGAAAAAAAAATGGCCTAGAATAGGAGGAGTGTGAAGTTTGCTGGGAGTATTTGCTGATGAAAAAGGTTGAAATAAAAATGAAGCGAGGAGTATGACTAATGATTTAGGGAAAAAGAAAGAAAAATAAGGGTGTGAAGAAAGTCGTTATACGAAGATTTTATTGCGAATTTATTTAATTAATGAAGTAATATAAATGAATAAATGATGGCAGGAACATTATTTGCTAATGCGCAATTTTCGAATAATTGACAACGCGAAAAGAAAACAAAGGAAAATGCGATACAATTTTTTAATCGGCCTGGTTTGGTACAAAAAGAAAAAGAGAAGAAAATTATAAAAAGTTGTCGAAATGGAGGCAAAAAAAATGGAAACTTGTTCTGGTCAAGAAAAATTGCCATTTTTTTTAGATATTCTAATTTCTTTGTCTAATTTTTTTCTCATTTTAACTATTGAATAATCCATGATAATTACATGAAGAACGAATAAATAATGTTAATATAACGATGATCAAGTTTAATCTGTAAAAAATGCGATCAATAATGAAAGGAAGAGAAAATTGAAGAAGGTAACTTTATGTCAAAATATAATAACAATGTTAGATATTTTATTGATATTTATTGATTATGAAATGAAGATAAAGAATTTTACAAAAGTACTAACGAAATTCTAAGGTGAGAGAATGTACCGCATGGCAAAAATTATCTATACTAATACCGTTTTTTTTTTTTTTTCTATACTAATTATACACATTTTTTACGTTTCAATTTTAATTCCCAGAACGATAAGAGTTCATATTTTCTATTTGACTATTTCGTGTCATGGAAATTTCAAGTATGGCAACGAATATTTTCTTTATAATCCAGTTTATACTCCAGTTTATACTCTATTCAATCTTTATGCAGTGTTATTTGCATCATAATTTACAACCGAAAAAAGTGCAACAGCAAAAAAACAATGGACGGTGTTACACTCGTATAATGAATCAAGTCACTGTTCGAATTAGTAATGAATCTTTTTTCAAATTATCGTGAAAAATACGGATCATATATATATGTACATATATACAGATTATATATGTATATGTATATATCTGTTAGCTTCACCGCTGAAAACAAATCTCAAGTGACAGTGATAAACAACTTGATGGGTGTTTTCAGACCCGTAATATTCTAATAAGCCTTTAAAAAAAAATTTCCAATTTCTTCGCCCATAAGCAGCCACACTATATTGATATTTATTGAAGAGACTCCGTAGTATTCCAGTTTATATCCCACTATTTCATCCTTAATTGATTGTATTTCACTGTGACATTCATGGTTGTAAAGAAAAAAATAAGAATGGAAATAAAACCATTCTACACGCATTGATGATTCGCTGCTAAGTGTGTAGTTCGTGCGTTGTGAGCACTGCTTAATATGTTTTTTTTTCACTCTGCTCTCTGAAGAGGCATCGTTCCAAAGTTTTTTTCCAGTGTTAAAGGAGAGAACATTGATGAGATAAAAGTGTGAAGGAAAATTAATAAAATTTTGTCAAGGAATTTGCAATGAAATGCAAAACGCTTCTCGAAATGTGAAAAAACTAATAAATTATCCAACGTTTTGCATAAATTGTAAAATATTTGGACATAGAACAACCAGGAAAAATATTGAGGAGAGAGGAGAAATTTTTGAAAATTGTCTGTGATTGCCAATCATAATAATCTTTAGCTCGACATATTTTTTAGACAATATTTTTTTAGAAAATCAACAAAATTTATTACATACTCCTATTATCGCATGGAAATGAATAAAGAGTCAATGATTGAAGAATCATGAGTGAAATATTCAACTGAAAACCGATAAGATTGACAAATTGATAAACTCGATGAGCAAATTTAAAGAAAAAGTATGAATGAAAATTGTGAGATATTCAAATAGAGTTATAAGTAGTTGAAATTCCGAGGAATTCACCGATTACGAGGATATAATGGAAGCAGAAAAAATATTGTAGCTCTTTTCCATCCTCATCTCATTAATTTTTCTTTCTCGAAACTCAGGAGAATAGTCCACACCAGCTGACAAAACAATTGAATAAGCAACATTGTAATTAATAGACTAAAATACTGAAATAAATAGAAAAACTAATGCAATAAGTGTTATGAATCCAATCCATCATTAAACTTTACAAATATGCTTAAAATAACCGCATTAATCACTAGGCTATATCAGGTATAGTATTAGGACTCTATTTGGCTGTAGCTTATTGTACCAAAACGTTATGCATTGTGTAAAAATTGTAAAATCGTTTGGAATCGAGATATCAACGCGGGCAGGAATATTTTACATCTGGGCTGGTTGCAATGTGGTTTTATCGATGAAAATGTATTTCCAATATTCAACCATTTTTCACGATCTGTAAAACGAGCTGGGGAGAGATTTTGCGCGTCATAACAAACAAACAATTTGGACTAGAGGGCGGTAGAGGAAGTGTAATTTCATACAGTACTAGACTGCCCTCTAGTCCAAATTGTTTGTTTGTTACGTTGTTTTGACGCGCAAAATCTCTCCCCTGATCTTCAAAGACGATCTAGGATTGGAGCTCAAATGAGACTCGAACCTAGAGAAGCTTAACAAAATTAAAATTATAATCTAGCGTTCGGAATACCTCTAGGGGTATACCTGGATTGCAATCCGGAGGGGCCATACATTGAACCTTCCCTGGTGTTGGAGAGTTTGGTTCCAAAGGAGTACTCAAATGCCACAGCCAATTAGAGTCCTAGTACCCTTCCTAGAAGGGCCTAAGTGATTATTGCGGTTATTTTACGGCTTTTTTGTAGAATGATATGCAATCGATGCAATTTAGAATGCGAGGTCAGCAAATTACCAGAACGTTATTTAGTGTGTAGAAATTGTAAAATCGTTTGGAATCGAGTTATCAACGCTGGCCGAAACATTTTACATCTAGGTTGGTTAAAATGTGGTTTTATTGATAAAAATGAATTTCCAATTTTGAGCAATTTTCACGAGCTGTAAAACGAGCTGATCTTCGAAGACGATCTAGAGTTGGAGCTCAAAGGAGACTTGCACCTCGAGAAGATTAACAAACTAAAAATAATAATCTAACATTCGAAAGCACCCCTTGCGGTGGTATATTTGGATTGCAAACTGGCGGTCCATACATTGAACCTTCCCTAGTGTTGGAGAGTTTGGTTCCAAAGGAGTACAAATGAGCTACAGCCAAATAGAGTCCTAGTTCTATATCTGATATGGCCTCGTGATTAATGCGGTTATTTTAAGCATATTTGTATCTCTCCGAAAACCGTAAACCGCAATTGAATTGTATTCCTATTTATCTGAACACGGGCGACTTGCACCAATCATTAAAAATGAATAAATTCACTTTTTTTTCTAAAACAGAAGACTCACCCCATCACCCACTCATAACTGATAAAAATTATATACATATTGAATCTTCCGTATGGATTCTCGAGAACGGATTGTATAGTGGTGTACAATCGTCCACTAAAGTTCGTGAACAGAGTGCATTGCTACTGAATAGAAATCGTTCACGAACTTATGGAGCCAACTGTATAGTGAATTATGATGGGGGCCTCGAGAAGATTGGTGGTGGTGAATGCCGGTCCAGAGAAGGAGGAGCAATATCACTTTGAAGAGAACACTGAATAGAGCGAGAGAGAGGGGCTTGATACTTCGTGGCGTACATGTGTGCGTTGAGTTTTCTGTAAATCGTGTTTGGGTCGGAAAATGCACCTGTAAACCCTCAAACTCAAATGAATGATCGATAACGAACGTCACTCATATTCAATGACATTGAACATATTGCGCTATTTCGTTCCATTCATGCCCTGGGTGTTGTGATGTGCCTCGCGAGAAAATACACATGAACAAATGTTTGACAGTGATATTGAGAGTGTGTGGAGTATAAAAGATAACGGGGTTTCTCTTTAATAATTCTTAATAAAAACAAGTAAAAAAAAATTGCTGGGTAGAACGCGTAGAAGGCACAGGGAACAATCACAGCGTCACATTTCAAGGAATTATTTCGGGATAAATCCAGCGAAACGTCGGCGCACGTCTCTTTGTTACTAAAGGAGAGTCTATGTACAACAAACGCGTGTATTTCGTTTACGTTGCGTTGTAATAAATATAATTCAACTGTTTTTCAATAGTTTTTGATAGTTGGAAGCGTTGCGTATGTCTTGCGATGCATCCATTGTAGCATCACCTTATTAATTACCTTAGCAACATCCCGTAAACTGACAACGCGCGTCTGTTGTAGACTCTCCTTAAGTATATACACAGTCACACGTGAATTTCGACAAACAATCGGCCTCGCGAGTGCCACCGCTTCGCCATCCGCAGTAACAGGTATATAACGTCCTGCTCAATGTGCCACGGTATTTTCTCTTCATGTTTATCAATCTTATCTAAACTACCCATCTTCTTATGACTTTCCTCAATAACTCCTTTCCTTTTTATTCGCGTTTCTTAATCCTCTTTCTGCGTATTCCTTTCCTTTTTTTTCTTTTTTTCAGGTAAAGAGTTAGGTTACATATATTAGTGCAGTGTGCGTTGGTGAAAATACAATTGGAGTCGAAACGCTTGGCTGATGAACGAAACGAAATGAATTCGAAGTGTATAGTAAGCGATGTTGGTTGAATGTTTGTCCGTTTCGTTTCGTTTTTTTTTCCTTTTCAAATAATTTCAAATTTTGTCTGCAGTTTGTACAACGCTTCTCTATTAAAATATCGATTGATTTTTTATTTTATGTCTAGATTCAGGTCCATAAAGGCCTGCGCACAACCAAAAAATATGAGGAACAAGGAACAAATATAAGGAACAGCACGGGCTCCGGGTTCGTTTTGTTTTTCAAGGACACACGCGGAGCTCATACTATATCTTATATTTGTTCCTTGTTCCTCATATTTTTTGGTTGTGCGCAGGCCCTAACAAGTGGAGTTACTGATAATACATGACTACTATATGCAACACTCAAGAGATAGTGTGATTAACGTCCACGCGATCACGTCGCGTGCCTAGCAACTGACGTTCATTCAATTATTCAACCGTCCCCTCAATTCAATTTCTTTCGGTTCATTGCAACTTGTTCATATCCATCGAACCGCTCTGATTTTCATCATCACTATTATTGATGTTAGTAATATTATGGCGCGGCCGCGCGTACATTGCTATTACGGTTCTCATGAGAATCCCCATGAAAACTGCTCATGAGAAGTGCACCATGATACTTTTTGCATGTACTTTCACCATGACACTATCCAGTGTGGATACACGGAGAATCCGTGAAAAATCCATTGAAAAGTAGAGAGAATTCTCCCTAAAAATTAATGCATCATTGTCAATGAGAAAATAGAATTCTGTCCACCTAGTTTGTCGGAAAAGTCATATGAGAAATTACGGGAAACGCATGAAAAAGTAGTGCACGACTCTCAAGAATTAAGGTGCCACATACGAGTTTTTCAGTGACCCCCTCTATATTTTTGATCACCCCATGTTATGTCCCTGCGGTGGTGAGAAGTCACACTAATTTTCGAGAGATTTGTTTACTTTTTTTTAAGGGGATTATAAATTATAAGGAATACGTGATTTGATACAAAAGGGAATCGAGTGTTCATTTGCTCGCTATACGCATCTCTCTAGCTACACATACTCAAGAATTTATTATGTATAACCGTGTATATATATACGCTGATCAGCGCTATCTATTTGAGGTAAAGTGTTGAAACTGAGGTATAGGGAGTCGTGTACCCTTCTTTACAACAATAACAATTCTAGGTGCTGAAACCGACCTGAAAAACCGACTAAAACCCGACGATCTGAGATAGTTCGACTAAGACTAAATTTTTCGACTCGTGTATACAAGACAAATAGAAGCCGGAAGTCGAAAACTGGGACCCTGGTGACGACCGCCTTGAAGGTCGGAGTTAAGAAATTAAAAAAAAATGAAATAAAAAAAATGGAAAATCTTTGGTGGGATGTCATTGACCACTCTGGGTTACATACTCTGCTCGCGTATATATGTAAAAACGCTCAAGAATTGAAGAACGTCGGAGGAAACCTGTTTCTCCAATTCGCACACTCGTGGAAGGACACTTTTTCCGAGACATACTATTATCTTTATTTGATCATTTTTGAAAATCTCTTCAATTATAATTAATATTTCTTCCCACGGGATATTATAAATCTCTTTAGAGTAAGAAATAGAGATTGTATTGTCTTTAAGAATTAATAGTATATTTCGATATAAGTGCGGAAAAATGCTTTTTGACTTGTAGGAGGTTTATAGCACGAGCCGAAGGCGAGTGATATAATCCTACAAGTCAAAAAACACTTTCCCCACGAGTATCGAACAACATTTTTCATCACAATGTGTTAAAAAGGGACTTTTGAGGCATGCGAAGCGTGCCTGAAAAGTCACTTTTTGGCACAGCGTGATGAAAAACATTTTTCGGGATGAATCTGAACTTCCCTTCTCTACTCTTCATCATTCAGTTATTTAGAGGTTTTATTTTTAGAACATCTTGCGGATCGATGAGCTGAGAGAGTCACTGTGGAAATTATGTTGTCATTCAGCGCCTTCTGATTTTTTTATTTAAATATTTGAAGAGTTGGTGATTTCCTCTCACTTCAATTGCAGTCATCGCAAATGTGTTATTTCGTTCGTCTAGTTGTTCTTTTTGTTCTGAAACTCTCAAGAAAAAAGTTCATGATTACAAAATTGCGTGTCTCAAGAGAAATATTATATTAACATCAAGTCAAATAGTTTCTGCGACTGGTGGTGGGGAAGAAAGGATTTTTCAATAGAATTGGATATAATGAAGGGATTATTCGCATGTAGTAAACACTGTATTACACATTGGAGGCGTTGTTTCATGAAATACACAAAGGCTGATGTATAAAAGTGCATGAGATCTCGATTCTATATGGGAACAAAAGAACTTTCGCTGGTATGGGTCAGCGAGCGAGACTCACAATTTCCACCCCCTCCTACACATTTTCATCAACAAATATGGAGGCACGAATGGTACCCTATACCGTATGTGTTAACTCCAGTGCAATATCCATGAAATATTCAGACTCGCAACGATCCAGCCGTAAAGCTTATGCCTAATTATGAACCTCTGGATTCATTTGAAAAGTGAATTGTAGAGGAACTATGGCCATTTTGTCAATCAAAATTTATTCTCTATCCTAGTATTATTGAAGTAATAAATTATTATTGCTAATAATTGGCACTGCACATAGACGATATGAATAGAGTGATTAATTCTATCCAGGAGAAATTAAGATTTATTCTATCAGATAGATTGCATCTTTTCTAGAAATCAAGGAGGCAATTGACATTGATTATTTGCAGAAATTTTCGTTCCGATTTTCGGCAATATGTCGGGCAAATTGGGAAATCATCATTGCACCGAAAATCTACATGTAAGTAAATTCTTCCCATGATTTCCTCAAACTCTTCCATTTCAATTGAATTTCCTTCCCGATTGAATTGATCTAATACGGCGAAAATTGAGGGAGAAAAAGTAGGTGTTATGACGGAATAGAGAGGCAGAGCTATTGCGCGTGACTGGTAACCGTGGCGCTCTCTCCCTCCAGCCCATAACTTCTATACATGTGCCAGTCGGTCCGATCCTGATCAAATCTGTTTGTTGCTAACCGCTGTTGCTGCGCCCGACTCGCTTTACTCACAGATGAATTCCACTAGGGCTTCCGTGCACACCTTTTGGGTATGTATACTGCCCTATTGAACCCTTGTGTGAATTATTACCTCTGTAGTTGAGAGATTCGAGAGAGAACGACAAAATGACATTACTTTGCTGGATATGAAAAACGATACCATGACTCATCGTGTTATTTTTCCCCTCCCATGATCCCAAATTTTTCAAACTTTAAAACTCATATTTACCGATTGAAAATCTGAGTAAAGATTGGAACCGATTGCACATTCTTCTATTCAATTTCATTATCAGTCCTTGTAACATTACGTATTGAGTTCCACCTCAAAGAAAAAAAACTATTTTATTATTTTGGATGATGTAAATACTTATTTCCTTATTTACCTAATTACTTTCATCCCAATATTCGAATTTTATCGTCAATTTTACTACTTCATGAACATTATAAATGTGACGTATTGGTATCGACCAGTACGCCGATTTAGTTATTAGTCAATGAAAAAGTTAAACAATAGCTGGATGAGAGGAGTGAGAAATATGATTTCTCTTTCCTGTCATCCAGACTACGATCAGCAATTCCACGGTGTCATTTGGACATCGTGATAAACAGTCTCACGGTTTTTGCAAGTCCAGTTCAGGTGTGCTGAACTATTTGAGTGTTTTAGTTTCTGTCAATGATGGCACAAAACAGTGTTAGTGAAGAAAACCGTGGGATTGCTTAGCTTAGCAACTTGGAATTTTGGTGAGCTTGGCGGGTCCCCTGGACTCCCCAGAGCACCAGAGTACGATCAGGAGCAGAACAGAGCGGATCTCTGAGCTCAGGCCTTAAGCCACACAAGATAGAAACCGAGTCAGAGTTCCAAGTCTTTTACCAATAAATGCGCGAGTGTTTATTGAGAGAATAGCTTAACCCTTTCATATCGAGGGGCCATTCATTTAAAAATCCAGTGACACAGTGATTGCTGATTTCACGTGATTTCAAAGCAATTTCAATGATTTCATGAAATCATCGATTTCATATGATTTCATGGGATTTTTTGGTGATTTCACGATTTCTTTTCGAAGGACACAAACAGGAGAGTCATTATAAGGGGGGTGAATGAAGGGATGAAACCATGAGGGTGAAGCGATGAGAATCAAATAATTTCTTGTTAATTCATTTGATAAGATATATCTATTTATTTCATATAGAATTAGAAACTTAAATCAAGCACGACTGGTAATATCTGAAAATCGGAATTTTTTCAATTTTCAAGGGGAGTGAAACCTCGACTTAAAATGTCCTCCTCGGGCTGTCGCTTCATAGATACTATCAGTGCCATCCCCACAAACTACTCAAAAAGTTAGAAAGGAATCTGTCGGTGCATTCAAAAAATATCTAGCACGACTGGTCATATATGAAAATCCGAATTTTTTTCAATTTTCGAGGGGATTGAAACCTGGACTTAAACTGCCCTCCTCGGGATGTCGCTTCACAGATAGTATTAGTAGCATCCCCACAAACTACTCAGAACGTTAGAAAGGGATCTGTCGGTGGATTTAAAAAATATTAAGCACGACCGGTCATCAAATTTAAGTTAAAAATTTTTCACCACTTTGATTCCTTCTTTATTCATTTTTTATTTTATGATTTCACTGATTTCAACCGATTTCAATTGATTTCATGTGATTTCCTTTAAAATTATCCGAAATAATTGAAATCACGATTTCACTAATTTCGGCCGATTTCATGTGATTTCAAGACTGATTTCATTCCGGAATGACACAGTGATTTTACAAATGAATGGCCCCTCGTTTCATATCCTTCTATCCGATATCCGCCGAGTGAGCAAACACTCCGAAGGATAATGTAAATACTTATTTACTTATTTACCTAATTATTTTCATCCCCATATTTTAATTTTATCGTCAATTTTATTACTTCATGAACATTACTTCTTTCTCCCACCCTTGAAATTGTTTACACCTCATGAATGTTTGGGCGAACTCAGTTAAGACGCGCTGGCAAAAATTTGAATCAGTTCCACTCTAAGTTTCGAGTCGACAACATCTAGAACAATTATTGTTCTAATTACTAAATTCATAAGTCTGATAAATTTCTAAGTTGTTCACCAGAATAAAATTTCAACGATTGCAATAATTACTATTTTCAACTGAGAATAATCAATGACTAGTCAATGTAATTATTACATTCGTTGAAGCTTCAACGAATGTAATAATTATTATCCTGAAGTGTTAATAATTGAAAGTGTAAAATTCAGGAAAAACGATACACAGTGTAAAATTCAGAAATACAGTAGTAGTAAATATGTAGTAGCCAATGAGGCCTAGGAATTGTTTGATATCTTTACGTGTTTCGAGTACTAGGAAGGCTTTAACGGCACTAATTCTCACGGGGTCAGGTCTAACTCCCTCTTCAGTAATCAAGTGCTCTAGGTATGTTACTTCTTTATCAAGGAAATTACATTTATCGGGTTGGAGGGTAAGTCCAGCGCTCTGTAACCATGCTAGGAGTTTTCGCAGTTTACGAGAATGTTCATCGATAGATTTTGCATAGATGACAATATCATCCATGTAAACAAAGAGTTCAATTTCCTGTAAACCCGAAAGTACCTGATCCATAAGTCGGTGGAATGTCGCGGGTGTGTTTTTCGATCCAAAAGGCATTTTTTCGAGTTCATAGTGACCATGGGGTGTGGAGAAGGCCGTTTTTGCTTTTGAATCAGGGTTCATGGGTACTTGATGGAAACTGGAAGCTAAATCGAGTATACTGAAATATTTTGCACCTCCAAGTTGGTCCAAAATATCAATAATGTTGGGAAGTGGATATGAGTCGCTCACTGTTTTCGAGAAAGAGATAATAGCTGGGGAGTACGGTGGCAAGAGTCATCGTGTTACAATGTAGATATTTCTTTCGGTTCTTACTAGTGCAACTGGTCTACGCCATATTATTGGCTGCTCGCAAGCTCGCTCCCGAATTTCGGTGCGTTCAAGTGGGAGTGAACTATTGAAGTTCACAACAAAAAATTCCCGGGTTTCATCCCCCGACATATAGAAACAAATCGCTATTTTTGGTTTTCATGTTTTTAGAAAAACTAAAAAACTATTGGATCGATTCCATCCAAAATTTGATCAGGTCTGTATGACACGAAGGCGCATCGATTGGGAGAAAAAAAAATTGATTCCGACCATTCGTTCGTGGATTATCATTGATTAACACTTTTCACGATTTTTGCTCATCATGTTTTTTTGAAAAAACGGAAAACCGCTACATCGATTCCATTCAAATTCTAATCAGGTCTAAATTACATGGAGATGCATCAATTGGAAAAAGAATCTAATCGGACCATTCGTTTGCAAGAAATTGTTGACGAAAAATTTGTGCACATACATACGAACACACACACATACAAACACACCTACATACATACAGCCGTTTTTCAAAAATGGTCCGGAACGATTGGGAAGACCTTGAAACGTGGAGATATGGTGGACACTCGATTTCCAAATTTCAGGGTGATTACAATAACTTCCTCGATAAATCGGGAAGTTAAAAAACAAAACAAGTAGGCAGCAGCGAAATTCGGCTGTAGATTTGTAACTACAGATTTTCGGTTGCGGAGTTTGTTGATTTTGCGTGTGCGTTTTTTTTCGCCATCATTCAATTGAATTTCCGAATGGTCCTTTCAATCCTTTTCGCGTATTGATATAGTAATAGTATAGTATATCGTGTATCATTATTGGAAATGTGTTTCATTCAATATCTCGAAAATTTTGTAGGAACGGATATACATATTTTGATGGATTAAGGTAGAAGGCATCGAGAAGAAGATTTTGAAGAAAAAAAAAATCAAATCGGTTAAGGAACATTGAAAGCTTGGAGCAGCTCGGAGTGAGGTTAGGTGAACAAATTTGTTTGAAGTCTCGAAAAGTGATGGAAAAATTGGCATAAACCCTCAGATTAATTTGATATGATAATTAAAGGGTTTATGCAGTGTTCTTGATGTCACTTTATGATCGTCAATGATTTTTTATAAAAATTGTTGGAGATAACCTAGCACTGGGCGGTCACGCAAGAGGGAGTGAGATACACAGGGGATTAGAAAGAGATAGTTGTCGTGCAATCATCTGTTGAAATTTATTGTGCAATACATCCACGTGAAAAGTTGGCGGAATCAATGAGGAATTGTCGACTGAATATCGCTTTTCCACGTGGTATGTTTTTTTTTAAGGGTCGAAGGTAAATTTTTTTTATGGGCAAATAACTTCATGTAAAAATCATTGAATTTTATCCCACTCCTATTTGACCGTGTATATTTTCAATTAATCATATTTTTTCCATCCAACGTGACAAATTTATCAAAAAATTTGATAAAATGGAAAGAAAAGTGCTTTTCCAGGTGAATTTAACTCAGTAGGGGGTCGATAGTGGAGGCTGAAGCTTTCAATGTTCCTTAAGTCGTTTTCGAGATAGTGAATAAAACAGATTTACATACGAAGTTGGATATCTCCGGAACTAATACCGATTAAGCAGATTTTTAATAAGAAAGATTGCATTCATAAGAGACATCTTTATGCTAAATTTCAATTTAATATCTCCATTTTTGCACAAGTTGGAAAGATTACGAGGATTTTCTCCGAAAAACACAAAAATGGCCATATCTCTAGAACTTTGTATGGATGGGTATACATATTTTGATTGATTAAGATACAAGGCATCGAGAAGAAGATTTCAATCTTTTAATATGAAATATATTTACATAAAGGTTCAATATCTCCGAATTTGTTCAACCGATTGCGTCTGTTGCAGAATATCACAGTACATCATTTTGACGTGGACACGTCTTACTTCCCGTTCTGAGAAAAAAACGACACCGATACCGAGACACCGTGACACCGACACCGACACCGACACCGACACCGACACCGACACCGACACCGACACCGACACCGTGACACCGACACCGACACCGCGACACCGACACCGCGACACCGACACCGCGACACCGACACCGTAACATTTCTAGAAATTTCTAGAATCTTCTTGAAAATTCGAGAACCGTTTGGGAGATTCATTTCAATTCTCCGAATATTGTTCAATGTTTCTAGAATGTTCCAGGACATTATGGAACTTTCTAGAAATTTCTGGAATTTAGTCGAAAAATCGAGAACCGTTTGGGAAACTCATGTCGATTCTCCAAATATCGTTTCATGTTTCCAGAATGTTCCAGGACATTCTGGAACTTTCTAGAAATTTCTAGAATCTTCTCGAAAATTCGAGAACCGTGTGGGAGATTCATTTCAATTCTCCGAATATCGTTTAATGTTTCCAGAATGTTCTAGGACGTTATGGAATTTTCTAGAAATTTCTGGAATTTAGTCGAAAATTCGAGAACCGTTTGAGAAACTCATGTCGATCCTCCACATATCGTTTCATATTTCCAGAATGTTCTAGGACGTTATGGAATTTTCTAGAAATTTCTGGAATTTAGTCGAAAATTTCAGAACCGTTTGAGAAACTCATGTCGATCCTCCACATATCGTTTCATGTTTCCAGAATATTCTAGGACGTTATGGAATTTTCTAGAAATTTCTGGAATTTAGTTGAAAATTTGAGAACCGTTTGAGAAACTCATGTCGATCCTTCACACATCGTTTCATATTTCCAGAATGTTCTAGGACGTTATGGAATTTTCTAGAAATTTCTGGAATTTAGTCGAAAATTCCAGAACCGTTTGAGAAACTCATGTCGATCCTCCACATATCGTTTCATGTTTCCAGAATGTTCCAAGACATTATGGAATTTTCTAGAAATTTCTGGTATTTCCTCCAAAATTTGAAAATCATTTGCGAAACTCATGTCGATTCTCCAAATATTGTTTAATGTTTCCAGAATGTTCCAGAACAGTACGGAACTTTTTAGAAATTTTTAGGATTTGCTAGAAAAGTCAAAAACTGTTTGAGGAATTCGGATCGATTCTCCAAATATTATAGAATATTTCTAGAATGATCTAAAACATTATGGAACTTTGTAACCATTTCTGGAATTTTCTCGAAAATCTGAAAATCGTCTGAGACATTCCTCTTAATTTTCGAAAATAGTTGGAAATTATGTTGGGAGATTCATTGTTCATCACGTTTTTCCTCTCTACTTGACATTTTCCATTTCATTCAGATTCTAACATCATTACCTAGGCTACATAGACGTGTCCACGTTAAAACTCATCGGGTGTATCAGCGGCACTGGCTAGTGCCGCGATAGATACAGCCACCCCAGCTTTTTATATTTTTTTTTTTATTCGTATACTCATGATAATTTGAGTAAAATGAAGCTAGAAAGTTTAAATTTTATATGATTATACCTCTTATAATATTGGTTGACACCGAATTGATTCTGATTTAGCAATAAGATTGGTAAAATACACTTCATAATACTCACCTTGAAATAGAAATCGGTTGAGTAGCTTTTGTGATATTCAAGAAAACCGCTTTAGATACAAAGCTGAAAATCTCATAAGCTAATAATCCGACTCAGCACATCTTCAATAGAGAACATGTTAGTGGTTGAAGGGAACTCCATCCCAAATTTCAAGTTGATATGTTGATTTTTCAGAAAATTAGAATGCGTACAATAATTTTGGACGAAAAACTGAAAGATTGAAATTCCTCAAAAACTTTCTATAAAGGGATATACTTGTTTCGATTCATTATGAAGGACATATATAAGGATATATTTCGTTATTAAACTTTTTGATGAAATTCATTTATACAAAAAGTTGAATATTTCCCAAACCAGTGAGTCATTTGAGCCCATCCAAAGTACCAACCTTCAATATTATGAGAGCTATAATCATATCAATTTTCAACTTCCTATGTTCATTTTTTCTCAAGTTATGGCGCGTACAAGAATAGAAGAAGAAAAAAAATGGAAATACCGCAATATCTCGAAAACTTTGTATGAACAGCTATACATATTTTGATTGATCTAGTTAGTGACTGTTGGAACGAGTATTTTGAAAAAAAAATCAAATCCGTTAAGTAGTTTGTAAGATATTTGATAAAACATATTTTCGCAAAAAGTTGATTATTTCAGGAACTAGTTAGTCGATTACGCCCATTCACGATACGAACCTTTGCTATTACTAGAGCTACAATCATACCAAATTTCAACTGGCTAACGTCATTTTTTTTCAAGTTATCGTGCGTACAAGATTAAGGGAACGAATCCTAAGAAGTCGTAATAGGGTACAGAAGGGTCTCTCCTATTTGAGGGCTCTCCAATCCTCAAAATTTCCTCTCCGACAAACACCTGTCCCTTCCACACTCCTATCCAAACGCCTATCCATATGCCGAAAAAAACAAAAAAAAAGTAAACTAAGAACCTAAAAAAAAAATAATAATCTTCATAATTGGTAATTTCCTTTAGTACCATAATCCTCAACCCTCAAAAAACAATAATAACAAGTAGGCGGTCACTGTCATGCGGCTGGTATTAAGCGGTCAAAGAAATGCGGTATTATATTATGCTTGTTTTTTTTTCTACCAATTTCATTGGTAGTTAGCTTCCGAACGGATCTAGAATCGATTATGCCCAGAAAAAAATGTAGAAACTTTATGAATTACATTTCCTCAAGGGAAATGCCACTGGAATAAAGAAAATCAGTGAAATAAATTTATGAATTACTCTTCAATCAGTGTTGGAAGAAAATCCAAAATGGTTGAGTTCTGCTGGAATTTCCTACTTGATCCCATTTTCATCCTATTTGAAAGGGAAATAGAATAGAATAATGATTATTTATTCCGTGAGCTGTCCCATCGTATTCAACGAAAATAAAAATTAAAATCAAATAAATTTATGAATTACTTTTCAATTAATCCTCAAGGAAAATCTAAATTGATTGAAATTTTGCTGAAATTTTGCACTCAACACCAACTTCCATCCTCTTTGAAGAGGGAAAAAAAATAATAATTGGCTGTATCTTGGAAAGTAGAGGACATATCGACTTCAAATTTTGCACAGAATTGTAACCTGACTATACCAACTAGTAGCCCAAATTTCAGATCCAGGCACCAACTCTTAGTTGCATAATAGCTCGTTGGGACAAATCCCGAGAATGAAAATAGAAAATCGACAATATCTCGAAAACTTTCAATAGGGCGGTATACATATTTTGATTGTATTAGATAGAAGCCACCGTGACGAATATTTTGAAAAAAAAAAAAACCAATCGGTCAAGTAGTTTCTGAGATATCAGAGAAACGAGTTTTACACATAAAATGCAAGATCTCCGAAACTAATCGGTCAATTGCGCCTATCCAAAATAGCAACCTTTATTTTCATAAGACCTACAATCATACCAAATTTGGACTTTTTTTATCGATTATTTTTTAAGTTATCACGCGTACAAGAATTTTAGCGAAGAAAATAGAAAAAGGGCCATAACAATGTAACTTCTCGGGGGTCGGAGTGAATATTTTTATCAAAGTCGATAGATATTTTTATGACGAATATTTTGAAAAAAAAAGAAAATCGATCGCTTCAACCGTTCCCGAGATATTGAAGAAAAACGATTTTCCAATAAATGACGATATCTCGAGAACTAATCGATCGATCAAGCTGAAATTTTGCCTGAAGTTGAGCATAAAAGATACCAAATATGTGTAAAAATTTCAGATTTTTCTGAAAAAATTTTGCCGTTTTATTATCCCAATTTCAAAAAAAAAATCAAAAATCTGCACACACACTCATACACACATACGGACAGGCGCTAAAAATATCATATCTTGACGTTTCATAACACTCCACATCATTTCCACACAAAATTGGACAATATCAAAAATCTTGTAAAAACAAAGCTTCCGTCCGGAAGCAATAAAAAATTACCGTTATGTTTAGGGCCTTCTCTGAACTCTTATCGACAGGATCAAGGGTCAGGTGTCTGGAGGGTGGTTTCCCATACTCTTTGACTCCCCACTACTAGAGCTCCCTTTATTCTCTAACTACACATAACAGTTTAACTCTTTAAGTTTATAAAAAAATTCAAATAATCCTCAGAATAATCCGAATATATTGGGAATTGGAAGAGATATCGCAATCTCCAATGAGATAATCGCGAAGGTCCATCTACGTATATGGATGCCGTACTTGAAGGGTTAACCGCCCCCGAGGTCCAAGTTGCCTACTTCTCCTTCTTCTTTGAGGTATCCAATTAGAAACTCGTTGATTTTTCGATCTTACCTGCACTATTTTGAACCGGACCTCTTCCCGTGTTGTATGATTTTTTCCACTGGAAATTAATTGAATAAGTAAATCAATATGAGTGATTTTTGTATTCAACTCGTGGATTACGTGGATTTCGCGGGAATTGTCTAACAAAGAGATAGGTAGACGATGTGCGGGTGATACGGTACTGGTATTTGGTACAGTACCGTTCAACATGGCTTTAGTGCAAATTGCCGCATGCAGGAGTGTGGGCGCAGTGGGGGAGGGAACCAGCTGATTCGAAGAATTGATTAAAGTGTAAGTCCTATTCCATTCTTAGATGATTTGAAAGAGAATTTCATAAAAGGAATTTTTTTGTCTTGCTGTTTTTCGAGAAACGAATTTCATCTCTGAGAAAAAAAGAGCGTTCATCATTTTGTAATAAAAGTCCAATTTTCAGTGAAAGAAGAAAAAACTCAACGGGTAATTGAAGTTGTTCACAGATATACGCGATCGTATATATTTTTAGAACTCCAATTCCTTTTGATTTTGTCAAAAAAATGAAAGTATAATCTCGTCAGACAGTAAAAATTGCTATTTTTCTCCCAATCCAAAGGTCCCATCGTTCTCAGTTACGCTCCTGACTACAAACTACAATCCACGGAGACTCGGCTCACACTCGGTTCCCTCATAAGTGTCGCGTAGGCGCTCTGTGCTCGAGTCAGCAGCAGTGACAGTATACGCACATCTCTGGAAGCATTGAAAAACTAGGAATACCATAATTGGAAAATAAACCTTACGGAAACCCCCATAATTCATAGCAAAATCAGTTTCACTCAAGTGGATATCACTCGCTTTCTACCGTGATAGTGACGTCAGAGCAATCAGATATAGTGATAAAAAGATCAATGAGAAGGAGGAAAAAAATCGTGTCTGGCGGAAGCTAAATACACTCAGTCGTTGTCGGCCGGTGCCCATATAGTGAGTGTCCCATGTTAGTGAATTGTGCGCGGGCGCGCATGAACTCCCCTCCTTCTCTCTTCCGTTTCTCTTGCATTTCTCAGTAGCTCGCATATTTTCGTGTGGTTATTTCATATCTACTTATTTCCCTCGTTATACTAGGGTTATATATATGTCATTTTCCCTGATACAAGGCGGCTAAAGAGACCACGTAAATGGAAGAATTTGTCGTTCGACTTCATTTAACATCCCGAATAGTTTTTTTGAGAAAATAATAGCATCGTAAACCATAGGGAAAAAAATTCATTACTCTCTATACCCTTGCCCACCATCGTAGAAGGGAAAAATAAAGAATCATGTGGATGTTTATGTGTGTGTACAGTGTATAGTTCGCAAATAAATATTCGGAATATTGAATTTGAATAGTGATAAGGAGGAAGGAAGTTTGATGCGCGCATGGAATTAAATGAGTGTTTTTACTATAAACATGTCAATAATCCAGTGTAATACTGTCGCAGTCATCGGAGGCACACGACTCACGCACGGTAAATATCTATACGTATGGTAAAATACACATACAATGTGCTCTCCTCGTTCCTCCCCCTCCCCCTTCTCTTTCATTTCACTTAAAAATCCAGCAGGTTGTACAAATAAAGAATACCGCCACGTCCACTTTTATGCCCACCCCTCTATTGCCACCTCCTCCCTCGGAGTTGTAGCTAAACAAGTATAGCCATTGAAAATATTAGTAAATGTAAGAATATGTGTATTAGATACTTGTGTGACTATGAAAGGAAGGAAAAGAAAGAAAGGCACCTGGAGGCTGACGGCTGACTTGCTGGATATTAGTCGAGAGACATTACGCTTTAAGAAATCGCAACATTAATTTTTTATTAAATATAACTACACTCTACGAGAATCCCCAAAAAAATCAACCTCTTCTCGAATGGAAAAAATATACAGAAATTATAGGAATAGAGACACTATTATTCATATATGCGTACAAGTGATCCCTCAAAATCGAAGCAATCCGTCAAACGAAATGATTTTTCAATGGAACGTATGTTGACTCCTATTTTTGATCCATCCGTTGGAATTTGCAGTGCATATCCGAAACGATTCCACGGCATTTTTCCTCCCTGCACATGGCCCGTGTAAAGTTGCATGTGGCTCAGTGTCACGTATTTATTTACCCTGCGGACTCGGTTGCGAGGGACCCGGTATAAACTGGAGGAGGTGCTGCCTGTCTCTTCCGTTGGGTCTGAGAACCTTTTCTATATGTATAAGCCCTGACTGCCTACGCGCGTACGTCATTGTAAGTCGCGCTTATTCAGAATATGGTTAGAATATATCGCGCCCTGCGCCAATCATTTCTCGCTCGTGTGTGTGTGTGTGTGTGTGTGTGTGTGTGTGTGTGTGTGTGTGTGCGTGCGTGTGTGTGTGTGTGTGTGTGTGTGTGTGTGTGTGTGTGTGTGTGTGTGTGTGTGTGTATATTTTGTGTCAACACAGTAGAATCCTACTTGTGAGTTTATCTGAGTGTGAATTACATTGGAGCTGTGCTTGCGCTCGCGCAGTCTCCTCATCCTCCTCGTTCATGATCCTCATGCCTCTTTCATTCTGTTTTTGTTATTCTCGTTTTCAAAAAACATTGAATCTGTCTTGCTCTTTTCTATGCGATTGGGGGTCACTCCCATATGCTTTCGGCCCCGCTCCTTCCCACCCTCGTTTCTCTCCAACATCTCTCATTCCTTCAGCAGCATATACCATCTTTCTTTGACGTGGTGTGAGGGAGCGAGATGGATGAACTCGGGGCTCGTGTCGGATGCGTAGATGTATGTGTCCACTAGGTGTATAATACCTGAAACCCTCGGGTTAGTAGAGAGAAAAGGAGAAACTTTCATTTCGAGCACGCAGGTAGTGGTTGGGCGATCCCGGGTGACGAGAGTCTACCCGTGAGCGGCGCACCCGTGATCGCCCAACCACTACCCGCATGCTCGAAACGAACGGACCTAAGATAGTAGATTATGTCACTAGGCTCGATAAGTATTTTTGTGACAAATGTGTCATAATCCGCGCCGAAGACGCGGATTATCATCCAATTTGTTATAAAAACACTTTTTGGGCCATGTAACATACGCTATTTTATGTCACGAGGCCCAACTAACCGAGTTCTCAACAGGCCTAGTCCCGATAAGTGCACTTTAGCTGTATAATGCACGGCCTCTATCGTCTATTTATACGCTGGCCATACGCGACTCATATTTTTCCCGAATAGCTTCACTCTTCTCCCTCCTTCAACTCTCATCATTGCCACCTCACTCGTTATATGTTCGGTCCAACAGTCTCTTCATTAATAAATGCAAATCCCGAAATTCTTGAATATTCCAATCAACTCGTTTTACATCATCCCGTGCATTTCGGGGACTTGCAACTATGCACACCAATCATAATCTTCTTACTCCAAGATTAACTTTCACACATGCGTGAACTTGTGATTGTGCAATGCACGCATAGTACTTTCCCCCCAATCAACTTGTATGATTTCTTCTTCCTGAAAAAACGAAGAGAAGCGGCGGAGGATCACGGTTTGATACGTGTGCATGAGTATTTAGAGAGAGCAAAAATCCACTCTGAGGAGGCTACACGTCCGTGATGCCAAGAAATTTTCTCACAATGGATTGATTGTGTGAGTGAGAAAGGGATCGACTCCGGCGAATGTGACGATTCACGATGCCGCGAATAGTTGTACTATACTAGCGCACATCCGCGCCGCATGATCATGAAGCTACTATAGTATCCAAATTCAACGCTGCTCACTACAATAATCACTACTCTTTCAAGTGATTGCTGCACGATAATTTCTTTTTTTTTACAAGTTGCATGAAATCCCTTGGGTTCTCTAAACTCTTTGGCTCAGGTGCGGAGAATAGGGTTAAACTACCAACCGAGTACGTCTCAAGGTGGCGGATAGGAGGATGACAAATCGGAGAATCATAACCTTTGATGAGAATCAGGTAGAGATACTTGAGGCTCGAATGAGAGTTAGCAAAAAATTGGTCAATGGTGGTGATAAAGGTTTGCCAACTGGGTGATCAGACGAAAGACTGAAAACATGGAGTGGAAGGTAGCGCAAGATTCGCTAGCTGAAGATGGGAAAGCAGCGGTTCTCACGCGTGCCCGAGTTTCCACCCTTGGAGAATTATTTACCGGTTTATTAAAGGCCGACAAAACTTGACAGAGCCAATATCTATTAGCCCTTTAATTAAAAGAAAAAAATTGACAATTAACCATTTGTTTATTATAGTTAATAATAATATGTCGATATTGGGGTTTTAGGGTTCTACACGTGACGAAACTCTGAAACTTCGAGAATAACTTAAGAGGACCCCTAGTGAGTTTTGTCAGCCCCTAGATTTCGAAAAAAAGTCGATTGACTATTTTCCATTGACTTTTTTAAAAAAAAGAATCTGCTATCGTGAAAAATATCATTCTAATCATAACAAAAATCTGAAACTTCGAGGATAGCTTCAGAGGATCCCTACCGGGTTTTGTCAGCCCCTAAATTTCGAAAAAAAGTCAATTGACCATTTTCCATTGACTTTTTTTCAAATGAATTTTCTGCTATCGCGAAAAATATCATTTTGATCATGATAAAAATCTGAAACTTCGGGGATTGCTTCAGAGGACTCCTACCAAGTTTTGTCAGCCCCTAGATTTTGGAAAAAAGTCAATTGACCATGTTCCATTGACTTTTTCAAAAATGAATCTTCTGCTATCGCGATAAATATCATTTTAATCATGATAAAAATCTGAAACTTTTAGAATAGCTCCAGAGGACTCCTACCAAGTTTTGTCAGCCCCTAGGTTTCGAAAAAAAAGTCAATTGACCATTTTCGATTGACTTTTTCAAAAATGAATCTTCTGCGATCGTGACAAAACTCTGTAAGCATCCTCTGAAGCTATCTTCGAAGTTTCCGACTTTTGTCATGATTAGAATGATATTTCTCATAATAGCAGAAGATTCATTTTCAAAAAAGTCAATGGAAAATGGTCAATTGACTTTTTTTCCAAAATCTAGGGGCTGACAAAACTTGGTAGGAGTCCTCTGAAGCTATCCTCGAAGTTTCAGATTTTTATCATGATTAGAATGATATTTTTCATGATAGCAGAAGATTCATTTAAAAAAAGTCAATGGAAAATGGTCAATTGACTTTTTTTTAAATCTTGGGGCTGACAAAACTCACTAGGGGTCCTCTGAAGCTATTCTCGAAGTTTCAGAGTTTTGTCACCTGTAGAACCCTAAAACTCCAATATCAACATATTATTATTAACTATGATAAACAAATGGTTAATTGTAAATTTTTTTTCTTTTAAAATGATAATAGATATTAGTTTTGTCAAGTTTTGTCGGCCTTTAATAAACCGCTAAATAATTTTTTGAGGGTGGAAACTCGGTCAAGCGTGAGAATCACTGCTTCCCTATCGTCAGCTAGCGAATCTTCCGCTACCTTCCACTCCATGGCGATGCAGCGTCGCGAACGGTACCCGCGGATACCAGGTGACCTCCGTGTGTATACGGTCAAGCGTCAGGCATTGGGTCGCCGTAGGCTTCCGGAGCAAACTTTCGGCACCCGTGATCGCCCAACCACCATCCGCGTGCTCGAACCGAACAGACCTTTTAAGAAAATGTCTCCGTTGTCGCTCCGGACCGTTCCGGGCTTATTGTGGAATAGCCCTAAGACGCTTAATGTGCCACCCCTAGTGGAGCCACCAAAGCATCACAGGGTGGTAGTGCACGTCGAGGAGGAACTTCTAACGTAGGGGGGATTGCACTGATGGGCAAGCAGAATCCTGGTCTTGAACCCTCCAGTCGGATTGTAGTTAAGGATGTTTAATATTTCAGTGGAGCAACTCATTGGAAAGGAAAACAAGTGGTACATTACTTGCTTTACCTTCTAAGCATAGTTATTTTTGCTAATAAATTAGCAATTTGCTTCCGAATGGGCTTGCCCTGACGTGTCAATTGGCGGAAGAACATATCAATCCTATTCATGAATCACATACGGATAACAAACTGAAGACAACCAATCAACCAATCGACTAATGATCATTAATGAATCACTAGTATAACATTATGACGCGACCGCGCGTGCATTTATGTGAGTGTTCTCATGAGAATTCCCATGAAAACTGCTCATGAGAAGTGCGCCATGATACTTTTTGCATGGACCTCGCCATGACAGTTTCCGATGCATGCTTTTTTTTAAGGAGGATCCGCACCTATTCTTTAAAAAAACAAGTAGGCGGCAGCGACATGCGGCTATAGATTTGTAACTACAGATTTGCGGTTGTGGAGTTTGTTAATTTTACGTGTGCGTTTTTTATTCGCCATCAATCAATTGATGGAGCGCTTCCGAATGGTCCTTTCGATCCTTTTCGCGTATTATTATAGTAAATGTTTTGCATTTCATATCTCGAAAGTTGAATATCTCCGGAACCACCTGTCCGATTGAGCTGATTTTAAATACCAAACATTACAGTCATGAGAGTCACCTTCATGCCAAATTTCAAGTTGATATCTTCATTTTTTCAAAAGTTAGCGTGTTTACAAGGATTTTCAGTGCAAAACAGAAAAGTAGCCATATTTCGAAATTTTTGTATCGACGGATATACATATTTTGATTGATTAAGATAGAAGACATCGAGACGAAGGTTTTGAAAAAAAAAAAAAATTAATCGATTGAGTCGTTTTCGAGATATTCGATAAATTACAGGTCTAAATATTACGATACCATAATATTACGGTAAAAAATATTACGCAAAAATATTACGTTCCCAAAATATTACGGTAAAAAATATTACGATCCCAAAATATTACGGCAAAAAATATTATGAGACAAAATATTACGAGGGAAAAAAACACGAAAACAAAATGTTAATATAAATATCAATATATATGGTAGATATTAAAATATTCCACATTTTTCAACAGTTTTTGGATTTGGGTGGGGGGTATTTGCGTTCCACATTTTTAGGGTAGGACGATGGAATTGGTGGATGGAATGGATTTTGGATAGATGGGAATTCCTTCTCAATATATTTAGTTTACAAATAATTCGAGAAAAAATTCAGATATTCTCGGACCGGGAATCGAACCCGTGACCTTCCGATTACCAGTCGGGTGCTGTTCCTTTTTTTTTTGCTTTCGAATGGAAGCTTTGCAATCGGTCGATTTTCACATTTTCGAATTTTGTCTGGAAATGACGTAGAATGGTCCAAAACATAAAAATATGATGTTTTGACAAAAAGTCTGTATGTTCCCCTGTCCACCTGGTGGTCATTTTTTCGTAAATTAAATATTAAAGGGACAAAATTTGTTCCAAAAAATCTGAAATTTTGTCAGTTAGTTGGTAGCCCTGTGAAGTTGGCATCGAAGTTGGAGAAAAAAATTTTGTTTGATGTGCAATCGATTGTACTCATTGAGTACCTGAAGGTACCATGTTCCATTTTTTTAGTACCCCTCACCCCTAGGCGTAGGGGATGAAGGAAAATTCGTGCAGCGGCGAAGTAATAGGAAATGAAAAAAATCCTATGGATACCCTCATGGAAAGAACATATATGCGAACATATATCTCAGTTATATCACTTATATGTTCGGCGAAAAATGACATATGCCAGATATATGTTAGATATAAGCGTGCACATATATCTTGAATAAAATATTTGACATATATCCAAAATATATCTCGGATATATTTTCGGCGAAAAATATAGTATGCCAGATATATGCGAAATATATGTCCGAGATATATGTTCTTTCCATGAGGGTATGGTCTCGCTCTCGAAAGTACCTGAGTATACCAAATTTTTTTTCCTCCTAACTACCCCCCCTCTATAATTTACCCGCTCCCGGAATCTTGAGTTTGCGAGTAGTATACAAAAATTATGAGGATAGGTTCCAAATCGTTAGTACTTTTATGTACCATGTATATTTATTTTCAGAACTCCCCCCCCCCGCCCCCTAGGCGTAGGGGATGAAGGTAAATTCGTGCAAAAAAATTTTTTTGGAAGTGCCATCAATTGTACTCATTGAGTACCTGAAGGTACCATGTTCCATTTTTTTAGTACCCCTCACCCCTAGGCGTAGGGGATGAACGTAAATTCGTGTAGCGTCGGAGTAATAGGAAATGAAAAAAATCTTATGGATATGGTTTCACCCTCGATAGTACCTGCATGTACTAAATTTTTTTTCCGTTCATCCCCCCCCCCCCCCCCTCCGTGGTTCACCTCCTGATAGAGCTGGATTTATACCTGCGTGAACTTTTCCCTGTGAAGGTACTAGCGTCCAGGTGCCACGGGCTCACTGAAATATCAACTTGAAAATTTGTACAAACGACTTGAATGGATTGACACGTGCGTGAACTCTTCCCAGTGAAGGTACTAACGCCTGAGTGCCATATTCTCACTGTAATATCGAATTTGAAATTTGTACAAACGACTCGAATGGATTTACACCTGCGTGAACTCTTCCCTGTGAAGGTACTAACGTCTAGGTGCCACAGGCTCACTGAAATATCGAGTTTAAAGTTTGTACAAACGACTCAAATGGATTTACACCTGCGTGAACTCCTCCCAGTGAAGGTACTAACGCCTAGGTGCCATATTCTGTGGCACCTAGACGTTAGTACCTTCACAGGGAAGAGTTCTTTAGTTGGTATTAGTTATAGCTAGTTCTGTGCCAAATTTCAGCTTGATCGGCCGATTAGTTTCTGAGAAATAGTGAATTGTTTGTAAATCGTTTTTCGCCAATATCTCGGAAACGAATCCACCGATCGGCATTTTTTTTTTTAATTTTCGTCTCGATGCCGTCTATCTCATCCACCTAAAATATGTATACCGTTGGATGCTAGGTATCTGAGATATGGCAATTTTTCTCTTTTTCACTGGAAATCCTTCTGAACACGCTAATTCTGGAAATAACCGTGCGATTAATTTGAAATTTGGCATGAATGTGTCTCTTATGACTGCAATGTTTCATACCAAAAATTAGCTTAATCGACCGTTTAGTTTTGGAGATATTCAACTTTGTATGAAAACCTATTTTATCCAATATCTCAAAAACGCCTCGATCGTTTTTTTTTTTTCAAAATCTTCGTCTCGATGTCTTCTATCTCAATCAACTAAAATATGTACACTCGTTACGGCAAATGTTTGAGATATAGCCATTTTTCTGGTTTTGACCAAAAGTCCTTGTAAACACGCTAACTTTCGATAAAATCGATATATCTCAAACGTTTGCCCTAACGAGTGTACATATTTTAGTTGATTGAGATAGAAGACATCGAGACGAAGATTTTGAAAAAAAAAAAAAAATTATTATAACAATAAATGAAAACTTTCAAACGAACATTCGGAAGCCCACCATCAATTGATTGATGGCAAGAAAAAGAACACACGCAGAATGAACAGACTCTACAGTCGCACATCTACAGCCGCATAGCCTCGGCCGCCTGCTTGTTTTTTTTTTTTGTTTAACAAGGTTTTATTTATCAACACAACGTTATTTAATTTTTACAGTATTTACAAATTTATAAAACTAGTATCAAAAATTTTCTTTGTATAATATTGGTTATTTAAGGTAAACTTTGGATGCGTTGCATCTCTCGAGTTTTATTTTATATCTTTGTTTTTTTTTTATGAAACACATAATAGAATATGAAAATTTTTCTTAAATTTTTTACTACAATTTCATTGCAAACAGTATTGGTAGTTTTAGATTAGTAGTTTTAGTCGGGTGCTCTTCCCATCTGAACTATCCGAATATATACAAATTTCCATTCGAATTATTTGTCCATATTGAGCCACGCCATCCTTCTTGCGGCAACAATTTTTCAACAGTTTTTGGATTTGGGTGTTAATATAAATATAAATATTAATATATATAGGAGATATTAAAAATATTACGATAGTTAGACAAATACATAATAATATGAAATCTTTTCTTGTAATATTATATCATATTGACTTAAAAAAATTGTGGAGAAATAAAAAATAATAATTTAACGATAATATTTTTTACCGTAACATTTCAGCGTAATATTTTTTCCCCGTACTATTTAGACCGGTTACCATTCGATAAAATCGATTTACATACAACGTTGAATATCTCCGGAACCACTTGTCCGATTGAACTCATTTTTAATATCAAACATGACAATCATGAGAGTCACCTTCATCTCATATTTCAAGTTGATATCTCCATTTTTTCAAAAGTTAGCGTGTTTATGAGAATTTTCCGCAAAAAACAGAAAATTGGCCATATCTCTAAAACCTTGGATCGACCGGTTTATATATCCTGGTTGATTCAGATGGTAGACGACGAAACGAAGATTTTGAAAAAAAAAGCCAATAGGTTTGGTCATTTCTGAGATATTCACAAAAAACGATTTACAAACAAATCACTATTCTTCAAAAACTACTCAATCGATCAAGCTGAAATTTGACACAGAATTAGCTCCAACTAATACCAACAATCTGACAAAATTTCAGATTTTTCGGAAATGATTTTCTCAATTAATTGGTCAATTTAAGCAAAAGTTACCCCCGAGTGGACACGCAAACAAACAGACATTGGCTCCAAACTTCGTATTTTTACGTTTCAGACCATTCCACATCATTTCCAGCCAAAATTAGAAAATGTAAAAATAGGTCGATGACAATGCTTCCATTCGGAAGCAAAAAAGATAAAATCCATTGAAAAAATTAAAGTGAAGTAATACTCAAACTATACTTTCTTTAATAATATTAATCAATCTCCCCAGAGTTAAGTTCGGGAAATATCCATTTCTAAAGTCAAGTCGGGATATCTCAGAGTCAAGTGTAGGATTGTTCTATCAGGGAAATTTTCAGTTTTTCATGATAATTAAAATTCAGACTCTTTTTTTCCAATTCCACTGATTGAATGTTTGAATGTACCATGAAAGAGTAACTACCTCAAAAATATTTTCAATATTTATTCAGAAAAATCTTGAATGATCCGATCATTTTCAGTGAGATTGTTGGTTTTTCAATGAAATAGTTATCATCGTGGCGCATTCTTGATTACTTGGAAGGTTGATTCGTTATTACATTGTTGATTTTATAGAAGAGAATGCTGACTATACCCTTATCACATTCCAATTAAGCCTTAATTTCAATGAATCCTTTGAATTTTATTTGAAGCTATATCTGAACAATGTAACAACGAGGTACACTGACCCCATCATCTTCAAGCTCGTCGGGCTGGAGGACATCAAGAGAAATGCTCCAGCATCATTGAATGGATTAGGATGATTTATTTTCGAGCTATTGTCGAAAAATTGATTTTCAAAACTCTGAGGTCTACAACTTTGAGGGTCCAAAATTTTAGCAAACTAAGTCTCGATTAAATTCCAACTAAGTCTTGATTGAATCCCGACTCAATCACAATTAAGTCCCAACTAGATGCCGATTGAATTCCAACTAAACCTTCATAATATTCCAACTCAGCCTCAATTTCAATGAATTTTTTGAAGTTTATTTGAAGTTATAACTGGATGATTCAAGAACGAAATACACTAACCCCACCATCTTCGAACTCGGTCAAGAGGACATCGAAAGGAATATTTTGAATCCGTTATTGAATCGATTACAATGATTAATTTTTGAGCTACCGTCGAAACATCGATTTTCAGAAAAATTCCAATATTTAAAGAATTACATTATGAATCAATTTCAATTGGTGTTGTTAAACAGCGCTTGTGAATGTGTACATTCAACAAAAAAAATAATCATGGAATTCGACGCATTCGGGTTTGATCACATACATATATACATACATACATACATACATACATACATACATACATGGTCTAAAAATCTAATTTTTCAACTAGTTGGACCCCAATTAGTCAACCTAACACAAAAAATCCGAAACTGAAATTTTAAACGTTACAATGCTTCCATTCAGAAGCAAAAACATCTTCGAATGAATAATTAATGATATCTATAGGTTCTCTTATGAATTTAGAATCAGTTAGTTTTTTATCAACAAAAACCAAAATAACGAAATATGTCAATGAATATAAACACATTTGTGACAGGGGTAATAGTAGCAATTTTTGATCACGCAACGTCGCATCCATCAGCTAGTGGGAGTCCGATTTTAAAAATTTAATAACCATTTTGTTAACACTCAATTCGCCCCGCATTCACTGCCCACAAAATTATAATATCCTATGTAAAAGAAAATCCATATATCACGATGATATCAAAACTAACTGAATAGTTGTCGGGTTGTGTGTTGATTCTGTCTGGTTCGACATTATCTATAATTACCGACATCACTCAGCTTGCTTAGAATGTTGTCGACTCTCACGACTTGTAATGGCGGCCAGTAGTGTAATCAATCTAGACGAAAAAAATGGTCAACCGGGAAGTAAAAAGCATGTCGATGAAATAAATACCGTTCGATAGAGAAAAATTCACTGAACTACCCATTAATTTGTCGCACTGCAAAAAGTCCGGGAAGTTATTAAAAAAAATTAAAAACTAATTAATTTTTTGCATGAACGCCAAGAAATTAAATATCTTCACTCAAACTCAATCAATCGTTAAGAAAAAAATACCGGAATGTAGAGGCAAAAACGCTCTACAAAATTGAAGCAATAACCGATATTCCCCGTTCACTCGTTTTCCCGTAATTAATTATTGAATTATTTAATGGTTAAAACTCTAAAAATCGTCAGCTGATTGCATTCGGTCCGCCTCCTTCGGCGCGCGCACTCCCCTCAGA
>JAOZGT010000019.1:1831680-1862485 GCA_035578325.1 Coelinius sp. EB29 | reverse complement strand
AAGAACGAGTGCGCTCTTGGAATTTTCAGCCGTGGGATTCTTTTTTAGCCTTTCCTATGTAACATAGGAATAAGTTCTCCCACGTAACATAGGAAGCCCTCCTACGTAACATGAAATTCTCCATCGAGGAGTTTATCCCTAACGTCCTATAGTATATAGTGCTATGTCCCATAGGAAGCATTCCCATGTGCATGGGAATACTTCCTAAATTTTAAAAATCTGTACTATGCACAATTCTCGACATAGGAGCCTTTACTGTTTATTCTCTCGGTGTGCTCAATGAAAGAAAATTTTGGGTACAAATTTTACTCGTGGATAAGAGGAGGAAGGGAAATGCTCAATTATACGCGCAGCATTCAGACTAATTAGTTTTTCAATCTCAAGAAATCAAACATTTCAGGACTGAAAAGATAGTAACATCTCTGAAAATAATTATTTAAGAAGGCTAACTCTCTCTCTCTCTCTCTCTCTCTCTCTCTCTCTCTCTCTCTCTCTCTCTCTCTCACTCTCTCTCTCTCTCTCTCTCTCTCTCTCTCTCTCTCTCTCCTCTCTCTCTCACTCTCTCTCTCTCTCTCTCTCTCTCTCTCCTCTCTCTCCTCTCTCTCTCTCCTCTCTCTCCTCTCTCTCTCTCTCTCTCTCTCTCTCTCCTCCCCCTCCTCCCTCTCCCTCTCTCTCTCCCCCTCCCTCTCTCTCTCTGTCAGGGTTCTTGAATGACCGTAGTAAGAGATCTCGTCCCCCGGCGCTCGTCACAGGAAATCGCACTATTTAAAATGCAAGAACAATATTTAAAGAAATGAAAAGGAATGATCTGATGGCAGGTGCACGACGGTCCTCTCCTCCCTTCCACTCGAGCCGTTCGTCTTATTTTTCTCCACAAAAGTGAGAATTTTCCAACAGGGAACTGAAAATTTGAAAGCTATACACTGGAAATACACACTCCAAAGGACGATAGACATTCGTGATTTATTGTGTTTTGTAGAGAGAAAATTGTCACGCAACCATCATCCTCTCACTTCATCCCGTGTCTATTGCATTTCAACAAGAATGTCATTGTGGTACTAAAGGCCTTGGGAAATCACCCCCCACCGAGGAAGCGAAATATTTTCATCTATTGACTACAAACCCGCCGTTCAACAACTGAGTACTCAAGTAGTCAGGTAGATCAGGTGTCAGTTACATGTTGTTAAAGGCTCGTTGAGAGGAATAGTATACTTCCCACCTCGCATTTCTTTTCAATACGCAGGTGCATAAACCCTCCAAGTAACTCTAGGGATATCAATTGATCTTTACTGCACTCCAAATGACGGGGAGGTGCCATAGTAATACCCCTCACTCCAACTTTAATTTTTACAATGGAGGGTGATCCTTTTCATTGGAGTTACTGAGCCCTCTGAGTTATTCCCTCCGTTCTCTTATTTTATATGTTATATACTTGGGGAAAAATCTTTATTGTTATTGTTTCGTCAGATTTTTGGTTTATTGGCACTTTGTCTATTATGGATACGCTTAAATCGTTCAATGATGAATATGAGGTACTTCATTGTGTCAAATCAATTTATTGAGGGGATGAGTAAAGGTGAAAAAGATTAGATTAAGGTTGTTGGGTCCAATTTAATTTATCTTTCGCCAGCGGTTGCCTTGTGTACTAGATTTCAAGTGCAACTCAATACTTCAGGGTGTTATTTCTTACCACTAGAGTAATGAATGGTTTTTTTTCTGTTCTCTTTCAATAATTATTCAAAGCGAACAAAATGTCCAGATTTTCTGGAGAGAATGAATGAGCAAAATAGATGGTCGCAAGGTTTTAATCGTTTCCTCTCCTCAAATTAGTCACAAATATCTTATCAACAAAATTTTCGCGTTCATCGTTAAAGCTAAAGTATTTGTACTTTTATATATCTCCACAATAATCGGATTGTTCATCATTTTATTTCAAAGAATTCTTCGAGTCCTCACGAGACGGTTAAAAACCGTGAAATCATTCTCATCGAGTGAATTCTGTGGAGATTTTCTTAGACGCGCCCAAGAAACTGTTTTTTTGGTATCTCTATACCCTCTTTTTGGGCTAGATAAGCGTAATGAGGGGGTGTAATTAAATATTCGCGCAACCGTCCTTCTCCTTCTTGTCAAGAAGGCCTCTTTATTTATTCAATATTTATTTTTCTCTCAGTATGAATCATTGAAATCTGAAGCATTTCTTTCTTTTTCTGGAATAAAAGAATCCATTCAATACAGCTTCTCCAAGCCACTCAAAGAGATTATATTTTTTCTATGCTTTCTTCTTTATGAAGAGAGAGTTTTCATATGTAAAACTGAGCAGAATGCTAAGTAAAAAATGATGAATCTATCAAGTAAAAATAAGAAGGCGTTACTACTAATTTTTCAACAGAGAATCGTTTTTTGTACTCCCTACGAGATGCCCTGTCACCATGGCAAGAATTTGGTACATTTTGGAGTGAATTTTCCCCCCATGTAGTTTGTACTGTCTGTAGTACTCATGATAACTTGCCGTGCTAGGTGAATGACAAAATTTGTTTGAAAAAAAAAATTACAAGACGAGCTCAACTCATTCATTACTCTTAGTTGTGGAAATTTTATGCAATAATAATGTGTTAAAAGATTATTCAATTTTAAGTGTGATAAATCAGGGGATTTTAATGAATTTTTTATACATATAATTCGAATGCGAGAAAAATTGACAGGTATGAAATGCAGCCTACCACTCGCAACGTAAAACCGATCGGTCTCTCTGATATCCACGCCCGCTATTGTGTTCACCAAAGAGGAGAAAAGAAAAAGGGGAGTGAAAAATTCTCATCCTCAGCGCCATATCGCTCATCTCATCGTACAAGGAAATAGCTTTCCATCCCGAAAATCCCAAGGTTTCAACATGTTTTCGCTCTTTTTTTTTCTTTTTGTATCCACAACTGTTACGTCCTGATGAACGTACAGAATTTAAGAATTTTAGAAAAAATTAAAAATATGAAAATTTGGAATGTTTAAATAAATGTATCGAATAACGAATTCCAATGGAATCAAATGATGAATTCTGGAAGAATCGTTTTCGAACATTTACTATTTTCAGACTTGTTAAACAATGGGGATATTTAATTCGATCGGAAAAATGCGATCGAGTTGAATTTTATTAAACGCGGGAGGTCTCGCGGACTTTGCACTGGCAGGTTCATATTTCTCATAGAAGAAATAGACCAGCTAGAAGAAAAAATTTAATATACAAAAATAGAGAAAAATTTAAAGTTCACGGGAAAAATATTATTAAAATTGATAAAAATAAATCAAGCTTGAATATTTAATAAAATCATTCATAATAAATTATATAACGATCACGTGATCGTTAGGTGGCAACGCTTGGACTTGTCTCCAAGAGCGTTATCACCAGGAGGTTCAGGTATCCGAATCAAGGTAATACACCATCGTCGCGGTATATCCCCTCCTTATTACAGATACAATTAAAAATTTGTTTGCATATATTGTCATTAATACAATCAAACGGTCAGTCAATAAAACTGTTTGAGCGCACCCCAAAGAGTTGTTGGCGGAAAACAATAGATAGTCACTAGTCGTTACCCCTTACACCCAGTGTTCAGTTCAATTCAAGTTCAATTCAGGACAATTATTCAATACTTGGAAAAATGATTAAACATGTGAACCATCATTAAGAAATTGTTGATTTGAGATCAGGACCATTGTGAAATTTTTTTTTGTTGAAATATTGTGAATTTAGAATTTAAAAAAATGTTTGGTCTGTGAAATTTTGAATTTATGTATTGTGAATATTTGACGGATAAAACCACTGGACAAAATTGGATAATTTACAAAAATGGATGAGTAGAAAATTTTATAAATTAAATCGCGAACTGTCTTTAATTGTTTGGAAGTTATTTTCATTGTTATTCTGTGAACTAAAAGAAAAATATTCTTAATTGAAATCAAGAGTGAATAATTTTGTATTGGGAAAATTTTGATATTATACAGATTTTAATTTGAATTATTTAATTGAGTTTCTTTATTTTAAATCAAATCCAAACTCCATAATTTATCTCGACAATTCAACCTACTCCGATCCCAAGCTATTATCTTCGGATAGGCTAAAAACAGGAGAAAATTAAATTATGTTATGAATTTATTGGGATTTATTTTCTTAAATTCTAACGAAATCATGACGTAACACAACATTTTAACCCTCTTCATATTTTTCATATAGTAGATCGAATTAAGGTACATTGAAAGCTACGAATGAGGTTAGGTGAACAAATTTGTTTGAAGTCTCGAAAGGTGATGGAAAAATTGGCATAAACCCTCAGATTAATTTTATATAATAATTAAAGGGTTTATGCAGTGTTCTTGTCACTTTATGATCGTCAATGATTTTTTATAAAAATTGTTGGACATAATCTAGCACTAGACGGTCTCGCAAGAGGGAGTGAGATGGACAGGGGATTAAAAAGAGATAGTTGTCATGCAATCATATGTTGAAATTTATTGTGCAATGTATCCACGTGAAAACTTGGCGGAATCAATCAGGAATTGTCGACTGAATATCGCTCTTCATCGTGGTAGGTTTTTTTTTAAGGGTCGAAGGTCAATTTTTTTTGTGGGCAAATAACTTCCTGTAAAAATCATTGCATTTTATCCCACTCCCATTTGACCGTGCATATTTTCAATTAATCATATTTTTTCCATCCAACGTGACAAATTTATCATAAAATTTGAGAAAATGGAAAAAAAAGTGCTTTTACAGGTAAATGTAACTCAGTAGGGGGTCGATTGTGTAGGCTGAAGCTTTCAATGTACCTTAAGAAGAGGTGCTAAAATTTTTAATGGATTTCCACACTGGCTCAATTTCGGTTAGCAACAATTCTTCATCCTCAGACAGAAAATTCAAACCCCAGACTTTGCCGGTATTGTCTATGTGACTCAAGAATTAGCGAGAGAATTTTGTAATATAATAAATATAGTGGAACAACAATTCAGTATTCGATAGAATTACCACAGCTCGATAAATCTATTGCCATACATATACAGATTAACTAAATAATTCTACAATTTTTCCCAACTGTCCACGAATGAATTCTCCAACCGACTCCAGATCAGAATCATGAATTAAAAATCCCTGGAGAAAAAAAAAGAAAAATAAAGATGAATATCCCAAACGAAACTTCTCCAGTAATCCTCAGGGCTCATTAAATACCATTGAAATTGCCGTTTGACTTCAAAACAAATACCTGGAATTCCCGAGGGTCCCTCCCTTAGCCTCTTCTCCCGCTTTCCAAAAAAAAAAAAAAATGAAAAAAAAACCGAAAATCATTTGGAAATGAAGGAAGTAGAAAAAAAAAACCACTTCGAATTCTTCATTCTTCTCATTTCCATCATTGGAGTCCCATAGTACGTTCTACATACCTGGAGTTCTCGCTGGAGTGGAAGCGAATGAGAAAAAAGACCAAAAGAATAAGACACAATGGCCGAAAGGAGGAGGAGGAGGTCGAGAAGAACAGAGTCTAAGTGAGGGACTAAGACAGAGAAAGAGAGAGAATGAGAGAGAGAGAGAGAGAGCTAGTGGTAGTGGCCGCGAAGACAGTTTGAGGCCCCTCGGTTTATGAACAAACCGCCGTTGGTTGGAGTTTGAAAACGAGTAAGACAGAGAGGAATGTAAGCGTCACGGTATATGTATACCCGAGGCCGTTGCTGCCTGACTCACAGTGGAAGAGACGACGACGACGACGACGCTGAAGCTTGTTGGTAGAGTCGAGTGGAGGTTATTCATTCGCCCAAAGGTGGTGGCTTCTCTTTCCTATCCTCATTTATTTTCTTTCTCACTTCAGTGTTGTGTATTCCTGTACCCTGAGCCACACGAGGTCAATCTCTCCTTATTGCCCCCAGTGTCAGTTCAGCAACTGTCCTGAAAGCTTTGTCCCCACTGGAGCTATTTGAAAATAAAGTTGTAAGTCAAGGCAAGTTATTTGTGATGAAAGGTGGACATCAATAAGTTGGCACAAAATTTTTTGAGAGAATATATGAAACGAATAGTGTGGATTACAACGTGGTAAGAGCCGGTTATGTTTGTGATGCTAGAATTCACGCTGATGCTTGAGGTATCTAGTGAGTTGAGGTGAAGAAAAAAAAATCAAGAATATATATATATTCGGATTGTCAGTGGAGGAAGGGGATTGGAAAAAACATGTGTTTGCCACGTCCCAGTCGGTGTGCCTATGATCGTCCTACAAAGTTTCTTCTATCCACCCCTTCCACCCTCATTTCGCTATCTCCTCCTCTCCCTCCTCCTCCTCTCCATTTTACTTGCCTTGTTTCATTTGATTCTATTTCATTGTGGGACTGGTATCAAGTGGATATAAATAAGTAAATGTGTGTAGACTACTGATGTGTTCGTAACCTATTCTTTGATTCCTTTTTTTATTTAAATGTTGTAGGCTAGCCCGGCGTGATTGTTGCGCCGATTTCCGTTCAACCGCCGGTGTCAATCCTCTCTCGAGCCACGGCACTCGCTCCGGGACCGTAGCATGGAGGATCTATCGTGTGATCCGGGCAATACAGGTTCGGGTTTGATTACGTTTATTGATCCAACCAGGTTTGATCATTCACGTTCGTCCATTCACCTCCAATTGACCCTTGAAACTCAAAGCGGTGTATCTCTTGTGGTTCTTCTTCCACACTCATTGGTAATTATTGAAGCAATGAAAAAGATTGTGATAAGTTTGATTCGACAATCAATGGAGTTGAAGATTTTTTTTCTTCATAGTGGCCACGATCAGTTCGAGTTACGCGGTAGCGTTTCGGTGAAGGAAAGATTTCGATTCTAGCCAACTCCCACCACCCAACTCAAGTCGAGCGCTACTTTGAATCTTATACATGAATCAACTATCTCTTCCACTACTTTGGAATTTCCTTGAAGACAATCCGACACCTTATTTCAAAAATGCTATCACTTGGGTTTTTCGAGTTGCGTTAGTGTACGTGTGTAATTTATAAATGTCAGCTTAGCACACACAAATGTAACCGGTGAGTGATGCCCGTGTTCACGATGCATAAGCATGTGCGTTCAATAAGGGTATGTTTTGTGAAACTCGTGAATGTAATAGCCAGACGAATTCTACAAGTGTTTACTTGTGCAGAAATCTTTTTTATCCTCGTCTTCCATTTCGCTTCTCCGCCATTCATTTCAGTTTTTTTTCCATCACTTCTTACTTTTCAATCACTGTGGACATTGCTACAGTATAAATTCATATTCATATGTTATTTTAATAGTGCTAGAATTAATTGCAGTTTCTTTTTAAAAATAATTTTCCTTCATTCCTCTGTTTACAGAGTTATCAAACACAAAGTGGAGTAAATAAAACAAGAGAGTGGTCCTCGGACCGCGTGTAGAAACGTTGGAGGAGGATGCTTGGCAGCTGGAAGTGGCGAGAAGACTTGGAGCCGGGAGTTGCCAAGGATATTGTCGTCGAAACAATTGAAACTAACGTTAGAAGCGGGGGTCCAGACTCCACGCATCCCATTCCTGACAGCCGGGTGCTGAGGTATGCACCCAGCCGTTGTCAAACCATCATCAAATCGCCGAATTTCGGTCTCCTGCCCCCTCGCGACTGTATGGACTGTAAGTAAAATCAGATCAATCAATAGTTCTACGGCTCATAGTTCTTCACTATGATTCTTCAATAGTTCTTCACTCTTCACTCCGTGAAAACCCAAAAATTTTCAAATTTACAGAGAATGAAAAAAAAATTGAAAAATGAAAATGTTCCATTTGATTTAAAATGATTTGCCTTTTTCATTTTCATTTTCATAATGTATTGAGGATGAATTTGATAGATGAGAATATTTTCAATATCACAAGCTGGTTTATATGTAGAAACAAGCGCAATGCCGATCAGTTTTTTCCCCTAAACAAATTTCAAAATCTTTGTTGGAACTGGTTTAATCTAACTCGAATTAATGAGACCAAAATTGATATCTCAATAGCAGGTGTGCATAAAAAACCATCCTCTCAATAATTCCGTTGATTGTTATTTGCAGAGCAGCGTGAGGTGGCAAAGATGCTGACGGCACATCCGGAGATGCATGAAAAACCTGAGGGCTTTGGCGGAGTACAATACGTGAGTGTTGGCGGTGGAGGTGATGGTTTAACAATGGATGAGAAAACAGATCAGCCACCGCCGCCTCCGCCACCGCCGCAGCGTGATCCCACAGATCCAACGATCAGCGCTAAAAAACTTCCAAAGAAAAGAAAATTCGATCCGTCCGAACTTGAAGAGATGGATAAAACGAGTAACGTCATCGGTAACTTTGGAAATATGATCAATTTACGTCAGACATTGCCACAGGTACACTCGACATCCAGCATCCATCAGTTACACTCACCATTGGTTATGACACAACAACAACAACAACAACAACAACAACAACAACAGCAGCAGCCGCAGCAGCAGCAGCATCACCACTCACCGGGTCATTCCCCAAATCATCAACAGAACAAAGCAATGGTAACGGAGTGCTATCAAATTGTGCAGAGGGTCGTTATTCAACCACCACCGCAGAGTACAGCAGTCGACTATTCACTGCGTGATGAGCCTCCGCGTCAGCGTCCAAGACCCTCAGCAATTACAATTGATCTCGGCGAGTGGCAGAACCACCGTGTATTAGCTTTAAGGGATACACGTTATTATCCTGGTGTTATTAGAAACGCTGGTCAGGGTGATGTTTATATTGAATTTGATGGTGAAGGTCAGTTAGTGAGATACAACGATGTACTTGGTGCTGGCAAATACGATATTATTGCTGATGCTAGCCCATCCATCGGCCAAGTTAAATTGGACGCAACAGTGTGCATTAGGTGTCCAACGAATAGTGGTTTAGAAACTGTGACTAATGTATTTGTTAAGGGAAGCGTGTGCAACATATTGACTGGGCCTCATCGTTTTGTTGTTAAATTCCAACGTGATGATGAACAGTGTGAAAGTTTTGTGGTAAAAAGGGCGGATTTAAGATTGTTCAGGCCCCCCTGGTGGGATGAGCTTGAAGAGGGACTTGGGGAAGCTGAACCCATGAGGCTAGATCCTGTTGGTGAGTTGATTAAATTTCCCTAACTCTCTGTGCATAACTTTTTATCCCTGGTATGTCTACCATTTCTTGTGTCACCGATTCAGATCATGGATACAGAACCTCGGTTGAAGTGTCAGTAGCCGGCTCCATTCATCAACTTCATCATCCGCCACACATGCCCTCTCACAATGACTCCGGTGGTTACTATCGTACAACTGCTACGAGTCCCCTCATGACTTTAGGTACACCCGGACACTCCGCCAACACAACGTTGAACAATGGCAATCGACCGTATGACGATCTGGAGAGTGATGATGATCTTGATAGGGAAGACATTACGTTTCCCTCTGATGCAGGTTAGATAGTACTTTAACCCTCTAACAATTCACTCCTCAATCACTCCTTTATTCGCTCTTTTTATTTTTCGTTCGCTATTTGAAGTGATTCATAGTGCAATTTGGGGTTGTATTCAACTGACAAATGTAAAATTATCAGGGAGCAGTAAACGGAGTAGTATACAGAGCCGGGGGAGCAACAGTAGCTTGATGGAACAGCGTAGTATAACTCCACGTTCACAGGCTGCTACACCCAGGTAGAAAGAAAAACAATAATTCAACTTTTGAGTGGAATTGAAAAATCATTTTTTATATGCATGAAGAATGATGGTTTTTGCTCGGGATCCTATGGGAGTTATGAATAATTTCTATTTTTATGACTTTGGAAAGTCAAGATAATTCTCGGTTCCATTACGTTTTTCATTGCTTCTCATATCGTTGTATTTGAGAAAAAAAGCTGTAATAAATATTTCTAGACACGTATGTTCACTATAAAATTGAATGAAAATTGAATCAGAAGAGTTCAATGATTTGAAGTAATTATAATAATACACTGGTGAACGGAGAACCTAGCAGTTTCTGAATATAATTTGAGTCCTTTATAATAATGAATCAACTCATGGACCCAAATCAAATAATCATCATTCAAATAATCCACGTGATTTGTTTCATCTAAGTATTTTGCTGTTCCAACATTATCATCATAAGAATTTCTTTTTCAAGTGAGTTACCTAGATTTTTCGATGTCTCCAAAAATTCTATGAAAGTTTGAGTGTGTTAAGTAATTTTAAAAAAACGTTCGTGAATTTTTTCAAATTTTTCTGGTGCGTCTCTTCGGAGATGGATGCATGTGACATATCCAGAGTTCGAAATACGTTCTAATTTCCCTAATTCGCTGGATAGCCATTGAAGGCAAAGAAGTTCAAAATGAAATTTTTTTATTTTCCCCTCAGTTTTTAGATGAAATTGTTTTAGATTTTTCCCCGCCACATTTGAACGTATTCAAACGCATTCAATAGACAATTAAGTAGGCCATCACTCCCATGCGACCGGTGTTAAGCATTGAAAGAAATGCGTTATGCACTATTATTATTCTCTTATTATAATTATTATATTATGTTCTTTTTTTTCTGCTAATTCTATTGGGAGTGAGCTTCCGGATGGATTTGTAATTCATTCTTTTCTGAAATTTTCTGAAAAAAAAACTAGAGAGAAAAAAATTGATTGCCTGTATCTCAGGACCTAATGGATATATTGACTCAAAATTTTACACAGAAGAGTAATCCGAAGTAGTATCCGACAATATCGAATACTAGCCCAAATTTTGGATCCCCTCTCCAACTTCTCGCCGTATTATTGTACATATGAGCGAATTTCGAGAATGAAGATAAATAAATAGCAATATCTTGAAAACTCCCAATGGGCGGGATATATTTTTTGATTTTTGCAATTTAATATCATTCTAGATCATTTCCACGAAAAATTTGAAAATGTGAAAATCTTGTAAAAATAAAGTTTCCATCCGGAAGCAAAAATTGACGATTCGGGCGAGAAACTCATTTCGATGTTTATCGTGCTATTTATCAAGTTAGGGAAGTCAAAAGGTATCTGGATATACACATGACTTAAATATACACGCCGAAAAAATCTGCGAAAATTCCCAAATGTTTTTTTTTTTTTTTTTAATACACACAAATTTTTATGGAATTTCCGGGAACATCAAAAAATCTAAGTGGCTCACTTGACAAAGGAACCCTCACATATAAAGTAAAATTTCCAAGCCAAAAATATCTTCATCATTGATTGATTGATCTCTTGTTGCATCCTCAGATCTCAGGCGGCGACGCCACACAAATACAAAAAGGGTGACGTAGTGGTAACGCCGAATGGTATTAGGAAAAAATTCAATGGAAAACAGTGGCGAAGATTGTGCAGTAAAAAGGGGTGCTCGAAGGAAAGTCAAAGACGTGGCTATTGCTCGCGTCATCTCTCACTGAAGGGTTCAGACTTACGCGGTCCAACGAGCCAATCCCACGGTGGTGGTGAAGAAACATCCCGTGATTCCGATACATCGCCAAACTACGGTGATCGACGTATAACAGGGCGTTTCGATCAAGAAGAAACAGAGGCCGCCAATATGCTGGTATCTTTGGGCAGCTCGCGCTCGGGCACCCCAGCCTACTCCTCACCAACCGCCCATTCTTCCATATCTCCTTGCATCAGTCAATCTCCAGTACCACCTCTTGGATTAAACCAGAACAATGTTTTCATGCCAATATCAAGTCCAGCAGCCCACCACCCAACCTCCCTCATCTCACCCGGTGCAAAGTGGAAACATTCACCAACACAATCACATTTTACGGTGCAATATCAACAGCAAGTGATAAAACCAGAGCCGAATCGCATGATCAGGCCAAACAGACCAGCACCAACAGCACCAGCGCCGGCAAGCATTGGCACAAGTGTAATACGTATATCACCAGTTGGCAGGGGTATGTCAACTCAAAATTTAACCCTACCCTGGTCTGAACAGAGTCCACCACCACGACATCCATCAGTTGTAACGTCCATGGTTCAGCAGCAGGCGCAACAACAACAACAACAACAACAACAACAACAAGGAATCATTCTTCAACATGCACTTACCTCAAACAATGGTTTTACAGCTCATCCCGATATAGCTGAACATAATCCACAACTTTTAAAGCCACCCCATTCACCTCACATCCCTATATCAGCTCCACCTCCCCAAAATCTAAGCCTTAAAACTCAAGAATTACCGGTTGATTATGCACAGACTCAAGGTCAGTCGATCTATGTTATGCAAACACACATTCAACCACAGCCGCAAATGACACCACCGCAATCACAGCAGCAAATATCTCAGGTTCTTCAGCATGATAAGAAATATATAGTAATTAAAAATGGTATTGAAGTACCATCACCTGGACATGTTGAGATTCAAGAGGATAAGTATAGGCGGGGGATGATTAATCATCTGGTGCAAATGCAAACGCTTGCAGGAAATGCATGTCAGCCGCAAGCGCCGAACAATGTTGCTGTCGGCCATGTTGAGAAGAGGATGATAATACCACAGGTGAGGTAACCTTTAGAGTCTCGCTGTTGCTTTTTAGATGAGACTAATTTTCAAATTTAGAATCAACTCGGATGGAAGCTCTTTCTTCTGTAACCGTATTTTTTTCATAACGATCAAAAAGTATTGAAAAAATGATATTAAATATTGAACATTCTAGTGGGAGGATTGAAGGGGGAATTCAGTTATTTTTAAATTACGAATTCTCGCGAAGTAATGTATGTTTTAATTCCATATTTATATTTTATTGCACTCAGGCTACTAAGATCGGACTTCACATATCATCACAGCAGCAGCAGCAGCAACAGCAACAGCAACAGCAACAACAGCCACTGCTCTCATCAAGCGTTGTCATGCCTACTGCAACAGCGGTAACAAACTCTTTAACACCAACGAGCGTCTTCCAGGATGTTATCATTCAACCGAATCATTTGGCTCAAGTGCCAAAGTCATTACCATCGAGGGAGGACAGTGGCAAGACCAATGGAATTATCTGTAAGTATATCTTCATATTTCCTCAGCTGAATGATTGGACTGCAACATCATTTTATTGATGAGATCAATTCCATTTGTTATAAAATTGCCATAATATGCTTTTCAAGTTTACGGTTGAGGTTGGGGTGGTAATCCATTCTCTCAGTTAGATGATAACCACTCATGTAATAAATTTCCTGTATTTAAAATTCCAAATAAAATCGAATAGGATTTCTCAGTTGATTCAGTGCGTAATTGAAGCACCATTTGACGTACGCAAGTTATTATGACTAAATAGTAAGGGTTTCACAGATGGCAGCCAGAATGTTTCACCTCTATACCAGCTTCACCCCCCGCCATTGCTTGGCAATTCAGTGCGCAACTGGAAAAAAGGTTTGAATCTGATGTATAATAAAATGAAAATATCCATACTGGTGCTTTTTGCAGGCTTTGTTATAGTGGTGGTATAGGGTCATAAATGCATTCGTAATGTTTTTTCTATCATTCCTCCACGAAAATCCCACTGGTTATGCCATTTGCACCAGTCTTCCAATCGACATCCTCGCTTAACCCTTCACATCCATGTTTACCTTCGTTTAATTATCCATTCGTAGATATTATTGAATATTGATAGGTGGTGGCTAGTACTAACAATAATGAAATCATTGTATATGTAACATGAATCACTTTCCGTGTATATTTTTTGATTGTTCGAAAATTTTACAGAAATAATCTCCATCAACCACGCACTAACCCAATTATACTCTCCAGGAACTATGGAGGCTCTTCTCTTCTCCTTTTTTATCTTAATTTCTCGAATAACTATCAGAGAATATTGTTTATTGGTTCCTCATCCCCTCATTGCCATACGCTACTAACCACATTCATCGTAATTAACCCAAAAAATTAATTTCATTGCAGCTTTTTCCTGGCAGACGACAGTATTAGATCAGCCGGAAGTGAGTCCACCACCATCAGCGCTGAGTCCACCGCTCAGTGCACCACCGATACCACTAAGCATTGAGAATCCTGGTGATGAGCCAATTTGCCCTGGCCCGGATCCCATTACACCGGCTGATGAGGAGGACGATGATGTTTTTGAGACTGAAACAATCACACCTGCTGAGATCGAGACAAATTCAAATAAACGACGAAGTCAATCACTGAGCTCACTACACACCAAAGATCCACAGAGTCCATTAAAGGTATTCATCAGAGAAGTGTATCCTCGTGGAGATTCAAGAAAAAATAGTAGTGGATTAGTTAAAATTATTGAAAACAGTTGAAAATATAGTCATAGATAATTTTGTATATATCGTCTGGTGTAAGAGCTTGAGAGGATTTCAGCGGAAGGTGTCTTTAGTACCGAAAATTACATGGATCACAAACAAGATTCTTCAACATTTTCCTCTGGACGTACTACTACCTTCAGAAATATTTGTGAAATGATCTTTGAAAGTTTCTTGAGCTCGTTCCCTTCGCTTCAATAAACTTGCGATTTACCAAAATCCTTTCTCGAAAGTTGACATTTTATTCAATAGCTTTCCCTTTTAATTTTACAAGTTTAATAATTCAATAATTTAATTTACAACTGATCCCCTTCACATGCTTCTTTCTCTGCACATATAAACCAATACTACTGTTTACTACCACGTAACGAACTCAAAAGAAACCTCGTTTTTTTTACAGACAAAGGACCGTATCCGTCGACCAATGAACGCATTCATGATATTTTCAAAACGCCATCGAGCTGTTGTACACCAAAGACATCCAAATCAAGATAATCGTACAGTGTCAAAGATTTTAGGTGAATGGTGGTACGCATTGGGTGCTGAGGAGAAACAGAAATATCATGATTTGGCGTCCGAAGTCAAAGAGGCACATTTTAAAGCACATCCAGACTGGAAATGGTGCAGCAAAGATCGCAGAAAATCATCGACAACAAGTTTCAAGGGCAATGAACCAAGAGGTAAACTAAATAGCACAGGCGAAGAGGCGGATATGGGACCACCTAGTGACGACATACCATTGACGCCTCGTGCGTCTGATGAAATTTATGTACCAGTAACTGCAGTATACAATGATCCACCGAACACTGAGGTGAATATGAGAAATTACATTTTTACGATTGTAAATTAGAATCCTCGGTTGAAGTGGTGAAATTTTCTCGAGAATTAGTAATTCTGAGACAGAATTTCATATGACTTTTCTTCTAAGCAGGATTTCTTTTAAAAGGTCTCATGATATCTTGCTCTGATGTCACTCGGATCAGAGATTATGTTCCATGATATATTGAAAATAAAATATTTCTTTCAATTCATAGACTGTTAATCAAACACATCTATCTCATCGAGTCCTTGACCCTCAACAACCAATGAATACCTCTGAGTCATCTGTCAAACAGGAGGACGACGGTAATGGATCCGATGACGAGCGGCAAATGGTGATATGTGAAGATCCACCAGCCGAAAGTGAGCTAAAAGTTAAAGATAAGTCATCAGACAGTGATAATGAGTGTCAAGACAAAGAGAGAGATGAGAAGAACTTTGGAGGAATATTTTCACCTGCTAGTAGTGGAAAATACGATACTCAGGAAGTTAAAGCTGAGGTGACATGTCGACCCAAGCCGATTAAAGGTACACAAAATTCAATTGAACTCTAAAGAGTTACTTCCAATTTCGTTTCGATTTTGTCATTCCCATTTTCTCTTTCTGAATTTCTGCATGTAACGAAAAAAATATTAACTGTGTGCCTACATCCTTACTCCCGTCGACAGGTATCGAAACAACTACCAAGTATCACCATGCATCCATGGACAAGGGTGGCACTGTCTCAGTGCTCTCAACCTATCCTTATCACAGTCCCGTTAATCCTACTGGTGTATCAGGTTTTCAACCAAAGGGCGGTGCATTCATAACTATGCCTATATCTCCTAAAGTCGTTAAACCAGAACCAGTCAAGGGGGATCAACAGTACAGTACGCAATACTGTGTGAATAACCTTACTGCTAATATACACACTGAAAATGGCAGGAATATGCCCAAATTTTCAGCTGCCTCTGTTTTACATTCGGTGAGTAAGAATCAGAATATAATTTTTCTGTTGCTAAATCTCATAACACTTAAATCCTCTATTATTCTCCTGAATTCGTTCAATACCAATCCGAATGATAATTAGTGAGTGTTGAAACGTGACAAGTCTATTTTTCACATCTTGTTAGAGATGAAGTTATCTCGATAATCAGTGATTCCAGGACCGAATGTCAAAAGGCAATCTTAATTGAAAATTCCATCAGCTATGAAGAAAAGCTTACTGAAATTTTTCTATAGAGTCACATATTTCCCAGACAATTGCGCAAATAAAGAAAATTTCAAATTGGACTTATAACGTTTGATCACTTCCTTACAAAGTGATAATCGTAAGATTAGAATGACAAAATGAAAAGACAGAAAAAAGGCCATGATACTAACAGATTGGGACGAAACCGATGATGACACTGTTGAAGCAGCAACCAATGCCATCTTCAACTGTCCATCGAACCCAACCATCAGCCGTTCCCTTTCAACCCCCGATCACCCTTACATTACTGGATAATGATTTGGTGGCTATTTCTAAACAACAACAGAGTCCACAGTATCCTGGATCAACCACGCAACATCAAAGGATGTTCATACCAGGATTTCATATACCTATTTCTGGTGAGGACTATATTTCAAAAGGATCATTTTTTATGATCTTTTTTTTTTTTAAATTAAGATGATATGATTAATGGTCATTCTCTAATTACAGAGGCTGGTAATCGTAATATAACCATACAGAACTTCGTTGCTGGCAACAAAGTTGAAACTCCGAGTGTTATCGTTACAAAATCATATCCTGTAACAACATCTTGTTCAAGTAGTCCACATTATCTGGGAATTGGTCATTCTGTTGCTAGGCTCGCCGCATCGGAAAAAAAGGACAATCCCCTAGTGACGAATCATGTCCAGTTTTATGGTAATCATTTTTCCTTAAACTTCAACCTTCAACAGAATTATGCTTTCATCTGGAGATCGAGTGATTTTAATTGATACCTATTTAAATTTTAGAACAAGAACGAGAGGAGGGTATTAGCACTCTCTTACCCACAACGATTGATCAACTTAAGCAGCCATCGACTCCTCATACGCCTCATAGTACTATTCAGAATAGTTCACACTCGTCAGGTTATGTGGTTGAAGATTCTACACCTAGAAATAATGATGCTGGCCAGAATAAAGGACCGTTTATGCTAGCACCGACTCCTGCTCAACTCGGCCGAGCACCACTCCAAAGAAGACAGTCACTAGGTAAGCAAAAATAGTATATTCCCTTATTTCCTGGGTCAATAGAGCTAGGGCAGCTCATTATCACTGAGCTAGGGCAGCTCATATTCGCTGAAGCAAATTTATGTGATTGAAGAAAGTAGTTACCCTTGTGGCACTGGAGAACAGGACCTTGACCACATTCTGCGGCATTGCCCTGACTTCGGTGCACATAGGGCAAAACGAACAGAGGAACTCAAGAAACGTAATATAAACTCGTCAAAAAAAATAACTCCGCTCCTCAAAGGGACCAAACCGAAAATTCTAAAAGCTCTACACAAATTTTCGAATAAATTTAACTTAAGTATCCAATCACTATTTTATAATTGGTAAGCACTTCTAGGAACATAATATTAAATAAGAACGAATATCGATAGTGTAAATAAATCAATGTAAAGATTTCTGCACTCTAAATAATAATAATAGAAAATAAATTTGAAAAAATAGTACATTATGCTCTATGCATTAGGACTTCCACTTCTCTGATGTTCTGCGAATATTTTAGCTGACGTTAATTCAATCTCGGGAGACAAAATATTATAGAGTTCAATAGAAAGCCGTGAATAAACATGCAGATTCACTAAACTATATCCTTCTCAACTCGAATAATCACGAGTTTTTACCTTCATTTTTGATAGCATATCCTCCCACATCTAATGCGGGAGACCAAGCGAATCTTCAACACTTTGATAACCGAGGATCGACAAATCCCTCGAATACGGAACAACAGCAACAACAACAACAACAACAACAAAAACAGATCAAACTTGGTGAGCCCCAAGCATTACCCTCGCCTATAGCAAAGAAAGGATCGTTCTTTAAGAAGAATGTTGAAGATGGCATGGACAGGGTACTTGAACAAGTCAATTTCGAGGAGAAGTTTTCATCGTTACCAGAGTTTAAACCAGAGGATATTCAGAGCCCGAGTGCAATAAGTATGAATACACCGGTGGGCTCTTCGGTTCAAACTCCAACCACTACTGGACTTCATCCCTCCAATCTTTCATCATCTCTTCAGGGGTATAAGAAGAAAATAACACAAGGACCTCATAGAGCCATACGTAAGTGTTACAAATATTAATGGAGAATCAAAATTAATGGGAGATGGGGCGGAAATGTAATTTTAAATAATTTTTCAAATGCCTCCAAAAGCGAGGAGTTTGGAGAAATTTATTAGGGGAGCCTTTTTTTTCTATAAAATTTGATGTGCTTTAACCTTTACACCGTACCCCTCCGAAAACACACGTTCACTGTACTCCACGGTCTGTCAGACCGCTATACCATTTGTGGCTCTATTTTCTGACATTTTCATCAACAAATGCCTTATTTTAAATGTTCGCGATATCAAGAGGATTATTTAATATAATTTCATGTAGTTTTTCTTAATTAATTGGAATTTTTCATTCCCCAAATAATTATTTTACCCCGAATTGAATTTTTCCGCTGGACGGGTTGAGCCCTCAATAACATGCTCATCGAGACACTAATTGATGGGCCTAATTGTTGTTCAATCATTGGAAAATGAGTTAATAATTATATTAATGATAAATATAAGTGTTCAAAATAAATTTCCATAAGTTATCATGCATTGAATAGACTTATACTAACTGCACAGGCCAGTCTGAGAGACCGCAACTTTCCCACATTCGGGTATTTGTATCGATGTATCGATGGGTAAAAAATCAAAAATACCTGGAATCGATTGAAACCCATGAAATATGAAGATAGTAGGAGTTTGAATTTTTTTTCTTTAATTTATAAATAGTTATACACTATGAAAGTTTTGATAGCGGTCCCACAGACCGGGGGTACAGTGTAAAGGTTAAAAAGATCTCCTGATAATTTCTCAGTAAATCTACTAATTTCAGAGATATTTGCAAAATAAACTTACATTCCTCATATCACTTGACTACAGAATTATCATACTGGTTTTGATTCGATAAAGAGGATTTTTCTAAAAATTCGTTCATTAAATTTTTTCGAAAATTTCTAGTAAATGAGGAAGACGGAGAATGCGACGTTTCCGCAACGCCGAAATCGGCAACCAGTGTCAAACTGACTGGAAACACATTCTTCGGTCCTGACTTCAATGTCGATGCATTCAGAATAAATACTGATCTCGTTGGTGATGCTGAGGCCAGTTCACCGAAAACACCTAAGACACCGGGTGGTGGTGGTGGTGGAGGTGGTAGCGCAGTAGGAACAGGCAGGAATGACAATGAGCGTGGACCTCGAAAGGTTCTGGAGCAGCGTAGACAATTAGTTATGCAGTTATTTCAGGATCATGGATATTTTCCCTCTACACAGGCCACTTCAACTTTTCAAGCTAAACACTCCGATATATTTCCAAATAAGACGAGTTTACAATTGAAGATTAGAGAAGTTAGACAGAAATTGAAAGCCAATTGTGCTACGCCAATGAGTGCGTGTAATTTAGTTAGTCCTTTGCCGGTCTCGGAGTCATCACCCAGTGTTACTGGTAAGTAGTACTCTATTTCGTGTATAAAATGAATTAGCATATGAGAATCCATGGACGAATTATGCAATGATGTCCAAGATGTTCTATCTTGTAGTAAAGCAATAGAACAAGGTGACTCTACTAAAATCCAAGAAGAGATTTTATAGATGGAATATCTTTCAATGTGCGATACATATACCCATTTTTATGATTTTTCTAAAACAAAATCTCATATTCCGAGCTATTTCCCGAAAACTTATCGCGAAGTACAATTAATCTCCCCAAAAAATATTTTTTTTCTTAATTTTCTCTGTATTCTGTGGACAACGGGGTTTGTTCGATTATTATTATTATTATTATTATTATTATTATTATTATTATTATTATTATTATTATTATTATTATTATTATTATTATTATTATTATTATTATTATTAACCGCAAGGCCGAACTAAAGAAATCATCTTATTATGTCTTTAACACGGTTGCCGAACACTTCTTCTACTATTATTATTATTATTTTTTTTCATAATTTAGTGGCGGACTGACTGTTTTTCTTCCCAGGCCAGTCGACTTTCGCGTTACTGATCATAAAATTTTATCAACGAAAAAAAAAGGTCATGTAAACTTTTCTTCTAAAATCCACTCGTTTCTAAAATATTTTCAGAATATTTTGAATGAAAATTCCATCGAATTTCTCAATGAATCAACTAGCGAATCCTTAAATATTCATATTAAAAAAAAAATGATGATCAACCATTTGAATTATTTCAGGACCCTTGACAGCTCCTCCAACTTCAATGGGAGCTCCACTGTCACTGCCTGTAAGCAGTAGTGGCAGCTAGCGCCCATGTGCCAACTGTGATACATTGAGTCCCCTTACTCCACAACATGAGTACATCATAATCCTTTGATGATAAAACAGTGTTAATTTGTTGAGAAAATAATTTATCAAGCTGAAGATAATAGAAAATTAATTAGGTTTAATGTACAGTTTTTCCCCTCCTAGAAAAAGAGTTCTGTTCCCTTTGATTTGATTTGATTCGTCGAATGTCAGTGCAATTTGAATATGTAAAACCGTAGTAATTGGAATTAAATAGGCATAGGTAGGCAATAACGAGTGGTTTGACCCTTACTGATTTGGCCACTAAGCAATGAGGGTCAAGCCAATGAGGCGTGTTAATATACGGTCATCAGTTGAATAATAAGATATTACCTGTACATAAGGTTATAGTGGATATTTTATATTTTTCGGAAAATAATGATAAAGAGGAAAAATTGAATTCGAAAGTCAATGTGTTCAGAAAAATTGTGTTCTAGAGTACATGGTCAACAAAACAAGGGAATTATCTCGAGGCTTCGGAAGAAATTTGAGCTTTACGGAGAAATATTTACCTTCTATGGGTGAAAGTAATAATTAATGGTTATATTTCAGAATATATTTTTTCTAAATCAGGGAAGGAGGGAAAAGTCAAAATATTGTTCCATGTAAATGATATAAAATTGATTTTCAAAATTAATCAATATACTTTTGTTTCAATGAACTTCTGGTATATGAACTGATATCCGTAGATTAACTCGCTAGGAGCGAATTTATATGAACGGCCTATGCTACTGTTAAATATTATTGAAAAATGTGTAAGAAAACGAAAAAAAAATCAGCATAACAGTTGAATTTTCATGCAAGAGTACGGATGGACAAGTACGTAATCATTCACAGAATCTAAGATTAAGTGACGAGGAAAGAAAAAAAAGAAAAAAAAATCAGAGTTTATATAATTTAGTTATACTCTACATATATAGATGTATACTATATAAATAACATCTAACATTGCATAAAACGTCTATGTTAAAAGAGAGCCGGAATGAAGTTTTTCGCAGAGCGCGGAGCACTTTTTCTGATGCATAGAATATCCCAATAGGGAACTTGCATGAATTTTTATTAATTTTTTTGATGTGAAACATCTAATGGCGCGTTGCGCTGGCTTCAGCGAGTAGACGTCGTCTTTTCAGGCTACGCTCCCCTTCATTCCAGTCTGCGCGTCGCTGGCGCACCCCCCCCCCCCCCCTTGATGTTTCACATCTACCAGGCGTCCCACGACGGTTCACTTTTTTTTCTTTCAGGATCATGGCTCCAATTAACAATTTTTCACTCGAAAATGTTCCAAAAATTGTTTAGTAATAAGTAATTAATTTTTAACATTTTCATATTTTTAATGTTTTGAAATCGCTCGTGGCGTCATAAGGTCTCTTGGACGCTCAACCAATCACAGGACGTATCCAAGTTAACCTAGCTTAATCTGTGCGCGCGTAATATGTAGACTCTGGGCTTGCTTGAAAATTGGTAACTGAAATATAAAAAGAGAGCATAAGTTGTTGCCTTATTACTCTCTATCTAGCAGCGCCTTGCTTCACAGTTGGACAGAGATGGCATGGGGCGACAAGCTTCGGATCTCTCTTTCTATTGTGAGTACCAATTTTAAAGAACAGGGAGGATAGGGAACCCGCAGTCTACGTATTATATCTATGGTCTCAGGCAATGCAGGATTACGACTACCCACCCTCGGACACTTCGCGAATGGGAAGCAGCCCAAGGGACCTTGTGAAATCGTAACCTAAAGATTGGTCTCAGAAAAGACTGATTTTTAATTGATTATCATAAATTATGTAAGACAGATTCTACAATATATTTTGCGATTTGGCTATTCATTTTTTATGAAGAATACGTAGATGAGAAGTTTGAGAGAAACTGAGCGCCATGCAAGTTCCTTATTGGGATCTGACCTATGGGGATATAACATCTGGTGGCGAGAAAAAAAATCATTGAGTTGACAAATTCAAAACTGCATAGGCGAGTACGACAGAAGGAGCCGTCTTCAATTGTCATTAACCTAAGTCTGGCAGAATAAAATACGATAATTTTTTTTTTTCGAAACCTTTTTCTCGAGCTTTAAAATGAAATTAATTTCAACCAAGTTGTACTATTTGTTCAGAAGTGAAAATCACGTCCTTTAATCGTATCCTTTAACCCTTTTAACACGTGAGCTCGAATTCGCCATGCTTAACTAAGCTCCGCCCATGGGTTAGATCCCAATATTACAAAGTATTTAGATAAAATAAAAAATTCATTAAAATACATCAAAAGTGCCATCGTGCTGCTAAGAAACTACATTGAATAAGGGGAGGTATGCGATTATTTTCTCGTTAATAATCATCAATTTTGGTAAGGAGAGAAGAGAATATGTAGAGAAAGTACTTATAGACTGTTTTCAGAAGTCGCCAAGGATCAATGCATCTCACATTCATTTTATGGCCGTCTTAATATCTTTTCTTTTCTCCATTTTTTTTATTTGGCCGATTTAGGTATAAGAAATTTTATATCGACCTTACGATTTTAGCCCCCTTGCTCCCGTCCTTCTTTTTTGAATTTTTCGGCCATAACAACTTGCTCATTGTTGAATTTTAAGACATCATTATTTATCAATAGGCACATAAATATTTGGAAATTTACACGTTTGAAAAACAAACTGTTTTACAAAAATCAATTTTATCGTAGAAATTCTGTAATTTTAACCGACTTATTGGTGCCATGAGAATATGAAAATTGGCTTTTAATTTTATTTTTTGCTTCACAATCATGCTTTGTATTATTTAATTTTTTTCCAACTGCTAATTCAATGTCAAAAATGAATTGCGTTCAAACCGAACTTTCTGCTTGTTTTAGTGCAGAATGTTATGTTACAAAATTCCAATTATTGATGAAATAATCTTTTTCCCTCTCAAGAGCCTGCCTGAAGAAAAAATAAATAAAATGCATTGGCACCTTGGCAGAAATTTGTTGAATTTGGCTGTAATGTAGATGATAAATTGAATTTAGTCGATTAGTAGTGTTTACTGAGTTAAACAAGAAGTGAATTCGAAGTGAATTCTCAAGTATCTCAAGATAAGACACAGATATTTTTTTTAACTTCCTGGGTGTTAGGGAAGTTATTGTAATCACCCCTGAATTTCCATCACATCTCCATGTTAACAGGTCTCCACAACACTTCCCGACCATTTTCAAGATGAGTGTGTCTACGGGGGGGGGGGGGGGTCGTACGTATGTTATCAAAAATTTTGGTCAACGATATCTTCGTTTTTCCAGGAGAACATGAAACGGGATTTTTTTTTAATTTTCATTTTTGTTCTTTTTCGTTTGTTTTTCTTTTGTTTTCTTCATTTTCGTTAGTCCCTGCATGAGAGAGGTTTCGATTGGTGAAGTAGGAGAGAGTTGAATGTTAAAGATCATTATACAACGAGCCGGGAAGCTGTTGCGACAACCATAGACATGATGTATTATATGTCTATGGTGACGACCCGCTCGACGAGTTATATCCACTTAAACTCACCACTGCTAACGCCCCCAATCACTAGTTTTTTTTTTTTTTAAGTTAGTGAATAGCAAAAGGGGAGAGAAAGAGAGGGAGATCGAGTGAAAGAGACGGGAAGATAGAAAACACAATGTTCATCCGACATATTTTGTAAATAGAAAAAATGTTATAATAAAACTCATTCAGCACATTGGAGAGAATAATTATACATATGTGTATATATATATATATATGTATATATATACACATCTATATACCTATGTATATACATATATATACCTACGCTACAATAGAAAATGAAAAACGGCTATATATGTATATACATGAATATGCATGAATATCATGAATTTTCATGATAATATGTATACAAACTTTTAGGATAATGACGATTGAATGGAGAGAACAAAGGTAAAGCAGGATAAGTAGTAAATGACGAATAAGAATATAGCAATGAATCAATAGGCCTACATGATTCTCGGCTTATTTCATGTTCAAAATTGTATCCCTCCCTCTCCCCTACCCTCCTACAGACACAAGAATCTCCAAAATTGAAAACAATCCCGAAACTTTTATTTCCTTCCACGTGAATTTTTAGCTTATTTGTATTACTACAAAAACAGGGATCTGAAGCCGATCTGAAAATAAGAGTTTAAGACCGATTTTTTGGTCTTAGGTCTTATTTTGAGACAGAAATCTAACTATCTGAAAATAAGATAAGAGAGTGAAAGAATCTCAAGAAAAACTTGAATATTCAGACCTAAGATGTCTTAAACATGATCTGAATGTGATTTAAATGTACTTTTAAAAAAAAATGATCAATATAATTTGAGTAATTAATAGATTGTCTGAATTAATGAGAAAATTATGTGAATAATGATCAAAATAATGGGGGAAGAGTTGATTTATAGAAGGGAAAAAATCGAGGGCCCATTCATTTGAAAATCCAGTGACAAAGTGATTGCTGATTTCACGTGATTTCAAAGCAATTTCAATGATTTCATGAAATTATCGATTGCATGTGATTTCATGGGATTTTTCGGTGATTTCACGATTTCTTTTCAATTTCAAGTGATTTCAAATTTTCCATTTCACCTATTCAATGGAGGAGGAGGGGAATGGAGTAGGAGGGAATGTGGATAGAACCCGGAGGGGAAAAAATGCATAATATTAATGTAAAAAGGCTCAAACATAAGAGTCATTACAAGGGGGGGTGAATGAAGGGATGAAACCATGAGGGTGAAGCGACGAGAATCAAATAATTTCTGGTCAATTCATTTGATAATATATAACTATTCATTTCATAGAATTAGAAACTTAAATCGAGCACGACTGAGTTATATGTAAAAATCTGAATTTTTCCCATTTCCAAGGGGAGTGAAATCTCCACTTAAAATACCCTCCTAGGTCTGTCACTTCACAGAGTCTATCAGTACCCTCCCCACAAACTACTCAAAAAGCGGGAAAAGAATCTATCGGTGGATTCAAAAAATATGTAATACGATTGGTCATATCTGAAAATCCGATTTTTTCCCATTTCCAAGGGGAGTGAAACCTCCACTTAAAATGCCCTCCTAGGTCTGTCGCTCTACAGAGTCTATCAGTACCCTTCCCACAAACTACTCAGGAAGTTAGAAAGGAATCTGTCGGTGGATTTGAAAAATATTGAGCACGACCAGTCATCAAATTTAAGTTAAAAATTTTTCACCTCTTCCATTCCTTTTTTACTCATTTTTGATTTCATGATTTCACTGATTTCAACCGATTTCAATTGATTTCATGTGATTTCCTTTGAAATCACCCGAAATCATTGAAATCGCAATTTCACTGATTTCGACCGATTCCATGTGATTTCATTTCGGAGTGACACAGTGATTTCACAAATGAATGGCCCCTCGGAAAAAATATTATGGTTTTCTATTGACATTCGTCTCATAATATGGAACAGGTGAAGAAAATTGTATATATCAAAAGACTGATAATCTTAAATTAAGACATTTTCATTGTAAGATAATGTTAAGATCTTAAATTAAGACTTGATGTCTTAAAATAAGACAATTTTTTTTAATCTTAAAAACGGCTACAAAAACAGTCTGAAAATAAGATCCCTGTTTTTGTAGTGATATGTTGTGTATCATATAGATTGCCCCAATCACTCAATTTACATCCTTTCTTCCAATAGAGATTGACAAAACATGGGAAATATAAGGAAATAATAAGTACCAAATGAGATATACTTTCGTGTGGATGAATAATCGTTATCGCTCAAATGTGCTTTATTTAAACATTTCAATCTAAACTAAGATCAATTTGATCGAAATTACACTTTGACCATCACAATGTGAGTAACGATAACGATAATGAATGATTTGACCTAATGCTTCGAGTATTATTACACTTGAACCTTTTCTCATTGAATTTCGCTCGAAGCATTTCGAATGCCGCAATTATTTTGTACTTGTGTAGAAAAACCTGTAAGCTACTTCCCAGTGTTCATAAGATTTTTAATAGTACATTAGAGTACGAGGTGCGAAATTCCGTTTTCGACGAATGTGAAGTTTACAGTCTGTACTCACATTCGTTGAAAACGGAATTTATCGCCGAGTGCTCTATACTGTTTTAGTTCAATCCGTGCGGAAGCCGAATTATAACTTAAGATTATAATCATACGATGCGCGGAGCGTCGCGTGCGATAAACCCGACTTGCCGCACGTAGTGTACTAGAACTCTTTAATCTACGAAATCCATCTTTCTTTCTTCATTCCTCTTCACCGGATACAGAGAATTTTCCTATACATGAAAGAGGGAAACATGATGAAATGGTTATTTTTATGGTGATTCAACAGCCATACCAAAAATAAGCAATTCTCAGGGGCGGGTTGTGTAAGGTATACCTTTAGTTATGTAGCTATATTCAATGGGCGAGTTTTTTCATCCATTTCACTATTATTTTCTGTAAGCTATCTCATAATCGCAAAAAATAACAAACAAGATGAGTTATGACTGTTTATAAAATTATGCTTGAGAACAAATAGTATATGCCTAACCTAGAGAGGTAAAACAAAGGATCCTTAGCCGCGTGCAAAATTATCAGCCGAGCCGAAGGGGAGGGTTAAGGGTCTTATATTTTACCTCCCGGGGATGAAATGTAGTTTCCGTCATGGCGAGCGCAATAGTATATTTCTAACCTAGGGAGGTAAAATAAGGGATTCCTGTCCACGTGCAGAATTATCAGCCGAACCGAAAGCGAGGTTAATAAGCACGTGGGTAAGGGATCCTTTATTTTACATTCCGTGGTTAGAACAGAATTTTTCACCACGGCGTAGGCGGGAAGGCAGATTTCCCTCCCGCGTAGCGGGAGGGAAGTGTGCACTTCCCGCGCGCCGTGGAGAAAAATGACACTTCCCGCCCACTCCGCGGGAGGAAGATGTCATTTTACGCCTTCGCCAAAACGGAAAAACTCTTACCCCCAACCCCTTACTGGTAGCCTTGAGGGGTCTGCATAACCTTGGGGCCTGAAAACAGGACGATTTTCAATATTTTTTTCTGATGAGAGTGTTGGTATGGCGGGGTCGGAATTTTGAGCACAATACATAGACAGTCTTTCTGAGATACTTTTTTTTGTATATTAAGTCCTGTCGCCGCTGCACAGTAGATTGGCGTCGGTCATTTTGGACACTAGGGTGATTTGAAAAAAAAAAAACGAGTAGTGATGGTGTGACCCTTTGCAGGTCGAACCAATAACTTCCCGACCAATACTCTCTTCAGTTTAAATTCAACGCAAAAAACCATAAAATATGAGAAATTCATGCCAGTAAGTAAGCAACTGCTGAATTAATTTGCCTAATACCCAATCAGAATCATGAAAGAAAAGAAAAACATTCATTTGCAAAACTCAATTTCTCTAATTTCCAATATATTCAATATTTATAATCCGTCAAACTTCAGATTAGAAAAAATCATGTGATGATTTTTGAAAAATTGCTATATCTCAGGAACTAATTGACCGATTGGGTAGATGGCGATGAGGGGGAGGGGAGGAACGTTATCTGATCGAATCGATCGAACAAAAAAATTGATAATTTGTTGACATTCAAAAAATTGCTTTTTTTAAATAACTCAATAACACAACAACCGCTGAGACGATTTTGTCCGAATTTCACTCAGTTCCGAATTACTCAAAGACACATCGATTGCAAAAAAAAACACTTGAATTCCATTGTTTTCCGCGGAGAAATCGTCGATTTTGTAAAAAAAACGTCATTTTTTGTCATTTTTTTACAAGTTTTACTGAAATAACTCAAAAACTGCTGAGACGATCATGTTCATAATCTAATCAGGCCGAAGCTACATGAAAACGCATCGATTGAGAAAAAAAAAACTCAAATCAAACTATTAGTTTAAGAGAGAACGCGAGTCAAAATTTTGTTTACACGCGCGCGCGCACACACACACACACACACACAAACACAAACATCTCTCCCAAAATGTCATGGAACTTTTCTAGGGGTCATGAAACGTGGAGATCAGCTGAAATTTTCACTTTTGATTTTCGGACCCATTACAATAACTTCCCTCTAGGATCGGGAAGTTAAAAAAAAAAAATCCACTCCTAGTACAATGATAAAACTTCAGAATGATCAGATTGTTTTTAGAAATTTTCAAAATTACGAAAATGGTGAGCTGAAGAAAAAAAAGTTTAGTTTTTTCCAAGAAAAAAATTGGTAAAAAATTTGTTATTAACAAATGGATTAACTTAACACAAAATCATCCGGTCATTCTGAAGGAAATGTTATAAACTATGCTCTGTCCGAAGGGGAAGTAAATCGGATGAATAGATCTTGAGTTATGACAAACGCCGTGGTTCAAAACGTAGTTTCGAGAAAAACGCAAAAGAAATGTGGTCACATGGCCACAACAGGCAATGTGACCGTTCACAAAGATAGGCATAACTCAGTCAACTTTCGCAATTTTTACCAAATTTCAGTCGAAAATTGAAGATAAGACTTTAGACTATCGAAACATGCAATAACAAATAAATAAAAAAAATCGATTTTTCGGAATTTCAAGCTTATGCAGACCCCTTAACGCGATATTCACAATCATTTATATTATGGTAATTTCATTGCGCAATCGCTTCATTTTTCATATCATTTTTTTATAGTCTGGCTGAAACTTCTTTTCTCTTTTGGGCGGCAATCTCCAGGGTACGGGTTTCCATGACTTTCATTGAGAAATCAACGGAAAACAATAAAAATCTGTAACCTGAACATAGTCGCCCACAAAGCAGAAGAAAATTCAGTTGGGCTATATGAACAGATTCCACCCCACAGAATCGAAGAAGTAAAAGAAAACAGACAAATAAAACAATAGAATGTTTAGATGTTCGATACAGAAAAGAAAAACATCCCTGTTCATGGTTCCATATAAATTAAGGAATAAGAGGACAAGAGAAAAATCTAATGGAACATGATTTTGAAGCGTGTCCAATTGTTAGATTCTCTTCATCAATGAGAAAACTAGAAAAAAATATCTGGCAAGACAAGGCAAATCTGAAATCTGACACCCACTCGCCATTGCATGATAAAATTTTCCGAATTCATGCTTTGAATGACTTTTTCAAATCAGCGACGACATTTTAAATTTAATCCGAGTTTTGGAAAACAGATCATCGTCTCCCACGTGCAAGATTGTCAAGATGGCAGGCACGTCAGGGAGGATGATATGCTATAGACAAGAAGAAAGTTGTCTTCAGTTTTACCCCCACTACTCCGAGTTCGTATCTCCTAACATGGGAGTGGGGAGAATTGCGAACAAAGCCGAAGACGACTCTCTTCTTGTCGCCACTTTATGTATTCCATAGCGATACGTGAACATCATTTTTCGTGTCGTGGGGCCGGGGATACATCAATTTCGCAATGCCACGAAAACGCCGTTTTTCAGGCGGCGACACGAATAAGTATAATTTGTGTTGACAATCGTTCATGTTTTGAGCTTCGGAGTGATCGTACAAGATTTGATGAATGAATTGAAGTTTTGTGAAGACAAATCACCATTAATCTCCCCCCCCCCCTCCTCCCCAATCAGCAATTTCAGTTGGAATAAAAACAAGTAGGCAGCTGCAGTTATGCGGTTGTAGATATGCGACTGCAGGCGAGTATGTGAATTTTGTACGCGTTCCCTTTCTTGCCATTACTCAATTGATTAATTGATGGTAGGCTTACGAATAATTTTTTAGATATTTCTCTTTCATTATTTTTTTCATTTTTTGTTATCATTTATCACAAGTGATTTAAGGGTAAACGGAGGTTGGTTGGTCTAGGTTCAATCATTTTTCTTATCATCCTTATTGCTGTTTTCCACTACCCATTTTTTGTTTTATTTCGGTTGCTTTTGCTAGTCTTTGTCTTTTAATTTCTTCCATTAGTCCGTCATTTTTTATGGAACATAGTAATCATAAGAGGTAACTGCATGCCAAATTTCCAGTTAATATCTCGATTTTTTCGGAGGTTAGTGTGTTTACAAAGAATTTCAGTGAAAAACAAAAAAATGGCCATATCTCAAAAACTTTCTACCAACAAGTATACATATTCCGATGGATTGAGATAGAGGACATCATCAAAAATTTTGAAATAATAAAAAGAAACAAATCCGTT
>JAOZGT010000019.1:1756680-1826680 GCA_035578325.1 Coelinius sp. EB29 | reverse complement strand
ATAGGGCGACGCTTTATGGCCGCTTTATGGCCATAAAACCCTGCCTACGAGCTAAATAACAAAAAATATTGTTCGCCACTCGGCCCCAAACAACTTTTCTGGCAATTGTGTTTGTGATCCTCGGCTTCGCCTCGGCCTACAAACTCATAATCGCCAGAGCAGATCTTCACGGCCTCAGTGACGAAATCTCCTATTGGGACTAATTTCTACTTTTTTACCTCTTGACTACCCAATTATTGAATTATTTCAATTCACCTTGTGATTGTAGTCTTCAAAATTTTTATCTCTTCCGCATGTCTTTGAGTTATTGCCATTAGATCCCTCTGATTCTCCCTGAGATTAGCCTCGAGATCACTATTTCGCTTCCTTAAGCCCGACACCTGAATATCCTTTCTCGCCAACTCCTGCGCATAATGTAGCATCGGTGGACTATCAACAGTCAAAAGCGAAGTTACAAAATGTACATTTGGCTCCATTGTTGTCTTATCATCGCCCCGATCAGAATTCCCAGATAAACCTTCCTGTTTCGTTAAAATAGCTCGGAATGAAGACTTGAGAGTTTTGATCTCCTGGTCCTTCTCTTCAAGGAGAACTACTGATCTTTCTCTCTGACGCAGAATCTGGTGCTCAAGAGCTCCCACTTTAGAACGAAAATCAGTCTCCTTCTGCGATAATATCCTCTCAAACCTAATTCTCTCCTCCTGAATCTGCTGTGTTTGCTGCTCCAATTTTGAATTCATCTCAGTCTCTTTATTATACATTTCCTTATTCAACATTCGAATTCGTTCTTCTAGATTCTTGCTATAAGTTCTAGCCAAGTGCAACTCCGTACTCTCATCGACTTTTTTATTCTCAGATTTCAAATCATTTACTGATTCCAATTTAGTTGCTATCTGTTGCTTATAGTTCTCAAATTCCTGCTCCAGCATTTCGTATTTTTCTCTGTAATCGGCATCGTTCGAAATATTCCTCAAGTTAATACTTCGTAAAAATTCTTCAACATTGAATGAATTTTTTTTCTCATTACAAATATCCAATAATTTATGATACAATTGTTTTATTTGGTTTGAAATGTCTGCAAATGTTTCATAAGCATCTCTACTGGAGCAATCTTTAGTTCTGTTCTTCTCTAATTCTGATAATTGGTCCTTCAATTTATGGATGGCCAATTGATCCTCTTGTCTCAATCTATCGTACCCTCCAACAGTTTCTGATAACTCAGCGAGTCTTGATTCCAAACCCACAACTCTCGATTCATGCGCCATTTCGAGGATTTTCGCTTGTTGTACAGCAGCTGCTGCTCGTTTTCGTTCTTCGTGTATCGCCATTCGGTGCTGCTTCTTTAGAGCTGACATCTCAGACTGCAGTGATACGAGAACTGAGGGATTTTCTTTCACTGCTGCCTCCGCCTGTTTAAGTTTGTTATTCGCAATTTCCAGTTCTGCCTCGAGGATTTTATTCTGAGTTTTGTTTCCTATGTTGTTTCTCAGTTCTTTCATCTGCTGCTCAAAAGCTTCCTTGGAGCGACGTTCGTTCGTTATCACCCGCTGAAGTTCTTTTATCATCACTGAATTGTCTGCCTGTTCCTTCTCTCGCTCATGACGCTCCATTATCAATTTGTATTTTATGTGCTCAATTTCGGAGTGTGTATCGTGCTGAGATCGTCGTAATTTTTCTTTCAGGTCTTTGATTATCCTATCGCACTAGAAATCATATGTAATATTTTCATGTCAGTATGAAAGATTCTCGTGGAGTAATAAATTCGTTATTGTTCTGAATAGTGGAATGTTTGTATTAAGGATGTTCTGCCTTGATTGCAACGGGGGGGTGAGCTGTAGGGGAAAGGTAGGATTTTCTGGGGAATTCCAACCCCTGAGCACGAAAAAATGAAATGTTAAATTACCCCATTGAGGTTATATTTGGTCACTTTTATGGTGCCATTATATTCCTCATGACTCTTTTTCCTAATAAACATTCATAGGATCAATCAAAAAAATTCCAACAATCAATTTAATAATTTTTGAAAAAAACATAAATCTGGTCGTTAACAGCGGCAAAGTTGGGAACTAGAGAAATTTGGTAACACGGGCTGGTACCATTGCCTGACTAGGCCACACTCGGCTGTAAACGTTTATTCATTCCCCAGATACCCCAGATTTGTATTTTGCGCGCTGCCCCTCTCTCGTTGAATATGTTGCGACGTTGTCGTACTTTCCAGCTGCGCGCGCAAGAAAGGTCAATTTTTGCTTATTTTGGCATTTTTTATTACTAATTATTAGTCTGAGGGATGCGTAAGAATATAACGTTTTTCCGTGACATAACGATTGACCTATAGCCGGAGTTTCATTACGCTAGGCCTATTTTTCATCGATTTCACTAACTTTTCGTGAATTTTCCATAAGAACACGTGTTAAATTGATATTTTTTAAAAAATCATGACTTTATTATGCAGCTCGCAGGAAAGCTGAAATTTTGCATGCGGTTCTTCAATAGATTGAAGAATCTTACAAAAAAATTTAATCAACTTCTTATATTTCCTTATAATGTCAAAAATGTAGGCAGAACATCCTTAAATAGAACATTTTTTTCTGATTTGGTGATTAACTCGGGAGTGAACAACAATTTTGGCTAAATGTCAAGAGATTGTTTTTACAAGAGTAAAAATTTTCATTTGTAAATTATAAGTTATAATACCACAAGAGCTTCAAAACTATCAGGGAAATATCTCATTATAGTCTGACTGAAACTTCTTTTCTCCTGGCGATCTTCAGGGTATATTTATATATATATGTATAGGTTTCTATGGTTTGCATTGAGAAATCAACGGGAAACAATAAAAAAATCTGTAACCTGAACATAATCGCCCAAAGTAGAAGAAATTTCAGTTGAACAATAGATTCGTTGCATACAAATGACGGAATCAAGTTTTTCTGAATAACTCGATAAGTTAGTTTATATACAGGGAACCTTGAGGGATATATCCGATTAATTTTGAAGCTTGTGTGGTATTCGAGTAGTTATATTTTCCGTTCTTATTTCGGCCAATAGAAATGCACCATAAAACGAAATTCAGATTTCAGAGATGAGAAGTTCTGTTATTTTTATGTAGATACAAAATTCCAGAAAAAACTCAGTGAAATACTTCGTAAGCTGTACAAGATAACGTCGAATGGTATTTTCCATTGGCTGAAATTTGGACAGAAAAAAGAATCAATAAAGAGTAACCTCAATGATTCCTTCTTATATCACTCGTCACCGAGATATAATAAGAATTAAGAAAATGAATTGTATCAACTTGAATCCTCTTCAGCCTTGATTAATGTAAATATTAAAACAGAAAATTTACCTCTTCACGCTCGCTGCGAAGCATCTTCCGATCAGCCTGAAAATTGGCTTCCATCCTCGATTTTTCAGCTGATAATGTAGCCAATGAATTCATCAAAATACCCAATTGATTTTTCAACTCTTCCAAACTTTCTCCTTTCTTTCCACTTGCCTTTGCTTCATTATGATCGGTATTCACTTCCATTGGATTTGAATTTGTCGCAATCGCTGAAATGCGAACCCAACTCTATTATTTAAATTTTCCCGCGAAAAGAATACGCGGCGTAGCACTCAGCTGTCAATCTTCTCACTTTTACCTCGATTGTCATTGAAAAGTTGTTTCTCTTTCTGCTTCTCAACAGCGTCTCTCTTTGTAATTTTATCCATTATCTCTTGCGTTACTCACGTTTCATTTCATTAATGAAATCCCTTTTGAAGCCCAATAGTAGATCTGAGTTTAAAAGTACAGGTTATTTTTTCCTCGTATCCAGGTCGACGTATTGACGCATTCATCATTTTTCTTAGTTTTGATCAGGCTCACCTTATTATGTATACTGTAGTGAGATGAATTATTCCGTGAAAGAAATTACAGTTTTTTTAATTTTTATTCATTCAACTTGACGTATAACTTGAATACTTTTGCGAGAATGATTTTTCTCATTTTTCAGCTTGCGCAGATCATCAAGCGCAAGTGGAAAAGTAGGAGGGATTTGTTGATAATTGAGAGAATGAGAGAGCATTTAAAGAGAGAGAAAGAATATTTGGAAATTACCTATAACTTCAATGATGACGAGAAAACTCGAGGGAATAGCGAATGAAGGATTGCTGCTAGCATTCTCAACGATTCAAAGTTTGCACAGTCAATTCATTCATCAACTAAATGAATTAACATGGATATAAGTGAAATAACCTATATGATCAATGGCATTGATGTTCTGGAATTGATTTGGTGGTTTTTCTGGAGCTTTTTTGACCTTCGCAGGCAGTGCCTTCTAAATATTATCGCGTACTATAATGTTCCTGTTTGTTTTTGCATTTCTATGCGAATTTCTGCGCGTGGTCACCCATTTGCTCTGTGACTACACTCAGCCCAATACCATTAGCAGGGGGCTCAACTCAAGCTCAGAAAGAACACAATTTTTCAATGCGAAAATTGTCAACGACTAGGACACGTCAGTGCGAACTGCTCTCTTGCATTTCGCTGTGTGAAATGCGGAGGGAGTCATCTGCCTGGGAAATGTGAATTATCAAAAAATTCTGATAAATCTCTTCTATATTGTGCAAATTGTCACCAAACTGATGATCCGACCAGTTATAAAGGCTGCATTTATTATAAAATTGCCAATGATATAATATGTATATCGTAACTCTCAGGTTAAAACTCAAAATGAAAAAGATAATCAAAGAAAAATAAAATCTAAAATTAATCCAGATTCAAACTCAGAAAATTCAATAAAAATAAACCAAGATTTTCATGATAAATCACGGAAATTGCCTTCAGCAACAAATAAACAAGAATATCATAATGTAAATATTAATTAACCTGAACCAAACTCTACCCCAAATTGGGTTTCCGATATGAAAAAAGAAATCATCTCAGCAATTACAAATAATTTCAAAAAAATCAGTAATTAAGTAGATGAAAATACTAAAAATATTTCACTAATTATTAATCATCTTAATTTAAGAGTAGTTAATTAGACTCTAACGAAGATATTTATATTTATATTAAAATTAGCGAAAGATTAGATTAATAATCTGCATTTATTATAATGATAAAATCATAAACATCGTAAAATTTATTTTTAACTTTACCTGTTTAAATATAGATGTGCTTTTTTCACAATAAAACCATTTAAAAATTTTTTTGAGCACAATATCCAATAAAGATTATTTCTAACGAAGCAATAAAGAAAAATGAAAATATACTGTTTTTGAAAGGAAAAAATTAATAAAATAATATTGTTTAAACTCGAGTGCCCGAAGGGCCAAAGTTTATTATAAACTGATAATGAACATAAAAGTTTTTCACTACTAGTTTTTAAGATATGTATATATTGTATGTATTGACGTGTTTTTTCTTCAATAAAAATCTTGTTAAAACAAGTAGGCCGCAGCTTCTATGCGACAGGTGCTAAGCATTGGAAGGAATGCGTCCTTATAATGTTTTATTATAATAATTTTTTTTTCTCTTTCTACCAATGCCATTGGTAGTGAGCTTCCCGAGGGGTGCACAATTTATCATGTTTAAATTTTTTTCATGAGATTTCTTCGCTATTATACAATTTTTTCGTCGGATTTTTTGATGTGAAATAAAATGTAATAAAACAACTTACAAAATTCATTCAATCATTATAATCCGTATGAGCGAGCGGGAGAGATGAAAATAGAAAAATGACAATATCTCGAAAAGTTTCAATGGGAAGGTATACATATTTTGATTAAACTAGATAGAAAATATCGTGACAAATATTTAAAAAAAAAATAAAAATAAAATCGGTCCAGTAGTTTTCGTGATATTGCATAAAATGGTTTTCCACATAAAATCGAATATCTCTGAAACGGACAATCCGATTGCGCCCATACAAAATACCAACCTTTATTATAAGAAGGCCTACAATCATACCAAATTTGAACATTTTATCTCAAATATTTTTTAAGTTATCATGCGTACACTGATTTGAAGAAAAAAACTCGTAAATTTGATGAAAAAAACCATTCTGAGTCGCTGTATCTCAGTGACAAATTGACAGATCGGCCTAAAATTTTGCACAGGTATTGAAATTTATGATATCAACTAGTAGCCCAAATTTCAAAACTTTAGCCCAAACTCAAGTGGCATTAGAGACCGTCTGAGCGACTTTTAGGGGTGGAAATAGAAAAACGCCAATATCTCGAAAACTTTCAACGGAGGGGGGAGGGGTATGCGTATTTTGATTAAACAAGATAGAAAACATCGTGACGAATATTTTGACAAAAAAAAAAATGTAATCGGCCCTATAGTTTTTGAGATATTCAACAAAGTAGTTCTACACTCAAAGTCGAATATCTCCGGAACTACTGGTCCGATTGCGCCCATACAAAATAGCAACCTTTACAATCATAAGGCCTAGAGTCATACCAAGTTTCAACTTTTTATCTTGAATATTTCTCAAGTTATCGTGCGTACAAGTATTTCAGGCAAAAAACAGAAAAAGCGCAATAACTATATTAATTCTACATCCCCGAAAAAATTGTATGATTAAAAAAGATAGATATTTTTATGACAAATATTTTAAAAAAAAAGTCGATACCTTGTATCGTTCTCGACACATTAAAGAAAAACGATTTTTTGAAAAACGGCTATATCTCAGGAAGTAATGGACCGATTAAGCTGAAATTTTGCACAGACTTTCACCTAGCTGATATCTATCAATGGCCAAAATTTAAAATTTTTATCGATGATCTTCGTGCAGTTATTGACATAATTTGGCAAAAAAAGCGCACATACACACGCACACACATACATGCAGACATTTTCTAAAAACATCATATCTTCACGTTTCATAACATTCTAGATCATTTCTAGGCAAAATTGGAAAAAGTCAAAAAAGTGCGATCACAATGCTTCCCTCGGGAAGCAAAAACAAAAAAAAGGGGGGGCTCAACTCAAGGGGGTGAGATAATCGAATTACGAAATAGATACAATTTTCATGTGAGATCCCTCTAACAATTTATTGACTAAATATGAAAGCAACAATTTTTGGTATCGTAACCGTTAATTCGTGGGATTTGCGAGTATTCGAAAATGCAAGAAATTCGATGTTGAGTCATTTTTTTGCAAGGCGAGTTAGAATCGTGTACACTTGACCGATTCTAAAAAATGATAAATGCAAGATACAACCGACAATTCGTACGATGTGTTCTTAGTAAATAACTATACATTATCATGAATAATATACAGCTGAGAGTGAACGTGGCGGTGATCCTCATTTGCAGAGGGAATATTATTCTCATTAATCTCCCTCGTAAATATTCAGACCGAATCGTGGTGATGAATCATATGATATATCATCCATAGATCAATAGAAAATTTGATACTCACGAGTACTTGTTCGTTTTCGGTACCGGGAACTCGAAAACTCAATAAGATTTGTAAAGAGGCGACATTCATGTCTTTATCGAGTTTCTGATATGCGCTATAAAGTTCGACTCGAACTTGGTACAAAAACTTGACTTCCATATTCGAGTACTCGTAGACCCTTAGTGAATGATGATATTAATGGAAGTATTGGGAATGTATTCATTTAATCTGGAATAACCGTGGCGATTCCTCCGTGAATAGGTGATTCAATTTCGATAGTTACAGGCCCATCATTTTCAATATGAACTTGCATCATTGCTCCAAATTTTCCATCTAAAAAATACAAAATGTATTGCAATCATATAAACTTTGAGAATTAAAGAATGAGGGGAATAATGCAGTCGTAAAGTGATAAAGAAAGATCGTTCATAATTTGGTGAATATTTTCAAAACGTAGAATTTTGGAGAAGAATATGAAAAAGCATCTTCATTTCTGAATAATTTCTTAGATTGAAGAAAAATGTTTCCCATTTACCCTGAAGCAACTAGTTTTAGAAATGAGTACAAAATAATCTGCGCAGAATGTTGGAAATCATCTTATTTTGCCATTTCGTTATAGAATAAAGGTTTCATATCGTCTTACCTTTAATAAACTCAGGTTTATAACATTTTCCAAGTTTATCAATGAAATTCTTATAAAACGGTTCAGCATGAATAGCAGGCATAGCCCGATGAAAATCCAATTTATTCCCCTTCATAATATGGTAAAGAGTGAACTGACTGATGCAAAGAACCTCGTACTGGTTATCCATAACACTTGTGACCCATCTCTTTCCATTCTCACCATCAAATAACTTCAAATTCAATATTTTCTTCACTCTGCTAATATGGTAGATTCAAATGGAAGACAGCATGTAAATGAAACAATAATCATGAGAAAACAGAGGATATTTCCCATGAAGTTATTACTCCATAAATGCATAATATTACATGTACTCAATGTCCGCAAGTGTATCATCTGTTTTTATCCCAACGAGTACGCAGAGCCCATTACCAATGCTACTAATCACCTGTCCATCAACTGTAAGAAAATTCAAACGATATCCTTATTAATACATAGCGTAGTCCTCATAAATGCATAGCGTAATAGGACCATATCGGGAGAAATTTATAAGTTCATATTTCATTCTTAACGAACATTTATTACGATACATTTAAAGACTCACCAATTTCTTGAATATATTGAAGTATATTCGAAACTTGAATTGCATAAAAATTATGAGAATTAAAAATAATTATATTAATATTATGTAATAAGGCATTATAACCTTGTTTTAATATTTTTCTGTTGAGATTCCATCTAAGCTTTATGAGAATAATTGAAAACAATACGAAGTCCCTCTCAAAACGCCCACATTATTGTTTAATATTTAATAGTTTATTGTATATTGGGCTAAGATCTTCAGTCCTGCGGACGTGAATTTTCACATGTTCCCTTCAGATTATTTTTTTTCCATTTATTTCATCAACATGACATGTTGAGGGTTTCAAGCTGCAGGGAAAAGGCCGGAAATGCACTTTTTGCTTCCCGGCGGGAAGCATTGCGACAGCCATTTTTTGACTTTTTCTAATTTTGGTTGGAAATGATGGAGAATGTTATGAAACGTGAAGATATGACGTTTTTGGAAAATGTCTGTATGTATGTGTGTGCAAATGCCATTATGTGACGATTTTTTTTCAGAATTATTCCACTAAACAAGTAGGCGGTCACTGCCATGCGGCTGGTATTAAGCGGTCAAAGAAATGCGGTATTATATTATGCTTGTTTTTTTCTACCAATTTCATTGGTAGTTAGCTTCCGGACGGATCTAGAATTGATTCTGCCCAGAAAAAAAAATGTAGAAACTTCATAAATTACATGCCCTCAAAGAAAATCCCACTGGAATAAAGAAAATTGGTGAAATAAATTGATGAATTACTCTTCAATTGATTTTGAAGGGAAATCCAAAATGGTTGAGTTCCGCTGAAATTTCCTACTTAATAGCATTTTCATCCCATTCGAGAGCGAAATAGAATAGAATAATAATTATTTATTCCGTGAGCTGTCCCATCGTATTCAACGAAAATTTAAACTAGTGGTGCGGCAGTTATACTCATATTGTTGGTCGCTCCTCATAAGCTCGCTCCCCTGGTCGGCGCGTTAGTATTAATGGATTTGACTGGATGTGACCCGTTGAACGGGTCGCAACAATAACTTCCCGGCTTGTTTTTCTAATGTTTCCTCACATTCAACCCCCTCCTACCTCTCCAATTGAACCCGCTTACGCGTCAAGGTCGGCGCAAATAAGAAACAAGTAGGTGGTCACTCCTATGCGGCTGGTATTAACCATTCAAAGAAATGCGGTATTATATTATGATTTTTTTTTCTTCTACCAATTTCATTGGTAGTTAGCTTCCGAACGGATCTAAAATTGATTCTGCCCAAAAAAAATAATGTAGAAACTTTATTAATTACATTTTTTCAAGGGAAACGCCACTGAAATAAAGAAAATTAGTGAAGTAAATTTATGAATTACTCTTCAATCAGTTTTCAAGGGAAATCCGAAATAATTGAGTTCTGCTGAAATTTTTCACTTAATCGCAACTTTCATCCCATTTGAAAGAGAAAAAAAATGAAAATTTCATTTTAAAAAAGTATTTTAATTTTTTAATTAGTCACATTCTCGAATAGAACAATTATTTACTACAGGCCATCTCATCGTATTGAACTGAAATTTAACCAAAATTAGTGAAGTAAATTTATGAATTAAATTTCAATTTCATTTTCTCCTCAAGAAAAATTCAAAAGGGTCAAAGTTTTTTCGGAATTTCGCCCTCAACGCCAGCCTTGATCCCATTCGAAGGGAAAAAGAATGAAAAAAAAATTAGTTGTCCGTATCTCAAGGACTAGTAGACACATCGACCTGTCATTGCGTACAGAAGTGTAACCCGACAATATCAAGTCTCAGCACAAATTTCAAATCCTCACTCCAACTATTAGTCGTATTATAGTACATGTGAACGAGTTTCGAAAGAAAAAAACAGAAAAACGGTAATATCTCGAAAACTTTCAATGGGAGGGTATATATATCTTGATTGCGATAGGTAGGTGCCATAGCGATGAACATTTCAAAAAAAAAAATTGAATCGGTCCAGTAGTTTTTGAGTTCTTGAAGAAAATAGTTTTACGCATAAAGTCGAATATTCCCGGAACTAATGGTCCGATTACGCCCATATAAAATACCAACCTTTATTACCATAAGACCTAAAAACATACCAAGTTAGAACTTTTCATCTCGAGTATTTCTCAAGTTATCATGCATACAAGGATTTGCACAGAGAAATAAACAAAAATAGAAAAAGGGCAATAAGTATGTCACCTCCAGGTGGCCCAAAAAAGTTGTACTGATAAAATCGATAGATATTTTCATGACGAATATTTTGAAAAAAAAAAATCGATACCTCATATCGTTCTTGAGATATTGAAGAAAAACGATTTTTCGATAAATAGCGATATCTCTGGAAATAATGGACCGATCAAGCTGAAACTTGGCCTGAAGTTTGACCTAACAGATACCAATTATGAGTCAAAATTTCAGATTTTTATCAACAACTTTTGTCCTTTTATTGTCACGATTTTTAAAATGAAAACGAAAAATTTGCACACACACACACACACACACACACACACACACACACACACACACACACACACACACACACACACACACACACACACACACACACACACACACACACACACACACACACACACACACACACACACACACACACACACACACACACACACACACACACACACACACACACACACACACACACACACACACACACACACACACACACACACAGCCATTTCGTAAAAACATCATATCTTCATGTTTCATAACATTATACATCATTACACATCATTTCCACACAAAATTAGAGAATGTGAAAATTTTGTGAAAACAAAGCTTCCGTCCGGAAGCCAAAGGGCAAAAGTTATTGCTAAAAATTTGAAATTCTGACCATTGATAGATATTAGTTGGATGAAAGTCTGTGCAAAATTTCAGCTTGATCGGTCTATTACTTCCTGAAATATAGCCGTTTTTCGAAAAATTGTTTTTCTTCAATATCTCAAAAATGATACAAGGTATCGATTTTTTTTTTTCAAAATATCCGTCATAAAAGTATCTATCTTTTTCAATATAATTTTTCCGGGAATGTAGAATTAACATAGTTATTGCGCTTTTTCTATTTTTTGCCTCAAATCCTTGTACGCACGATAACTTGAGAAATATTCGAGATAAAAAGTTGAAACTTGGTATGATTTTAGGCCTTATATTTATAAAGGTTGCTATTTTATTTGGGCGCAATCGGACCAGTAGTTCTGGAGATATTCGACTTTGAGTGTAAAACTACTTTGTTGAATATCTCGAAAACTATGGGAGCGATTGCGATTTTTTGTCAAAATATTTGTCACGATATTTTCTATCTAGTTTGATCAAAATATGCATACCCGCCCATTGAAAGTTTCACAGGATAGAGATGATAAATTAATGGCCAAGAAATTTTGCAGAAAAAATGTGCTCATTATTTACCAGTCAATTGTCCGTCGGGAAGCCTACTACCAATAGAACTGGTAGAAAAAAAAGAGAAACATAATATAATAATTATAATAATAAAATAATAATAGTACATAACGCATTTCTTTCAATGCTTAACACCAGCCGCATGGGTGATGGCCTACTTGTCTATTATTGCAATCGCTTGGTGGTTCAATAGTGGTCAAAGGTAGCACACTTTCAATTATTTGGTGGTAAGGATCCTGGCTTTCCGTGGGGTTTTTTTCTCTACATCGGTATATCCTCATGAATCAAAAAACTAATATATGCTACAGTTGAAGTAAAGATGATCGGTGATCCTCAGACGAATTTGGAGACTGAAATCCTGCAAGTGAATTTTTCAAGACATTTAATATTAATTTTCTGAAACTAGAATGATCAATTGCACCGGAGCAATAGATTATTAGCATAATTGTCCCCAACTTAAATCGAGATACGCGGTAGCGTATCGGCCAAGTACTTGTTTCATAACCTCACATAACAAGGCCGAGCGCTACCAAGTATCTATACACGGCACAACTTCCCCTTCCACTATCTCCAATTAGTTTTTCGGTGCTATTAAATAAATGTCACCACTTACACCAAAACTGCCCTTAGTTACATTATATAAATCGCCTTTCCGCTATCCACTGATGTCGCTATTTATTTAATTAATTTAATATTAACGAAAATATGTGCATAGCAACGAGTTACTGTGCACGTTTTCATGAATTTTATTATCTCTGTATGGAATGGCCAGATTGGAGCCACTGAGTTGGCTGCAATGAAATGAACGTAATCGCGTTTTTATTTTCGATATTCAGCGATTGCCATCAATCGGTCGGTAACTCTAGGGACTCTATGTCGGATCTAGTGTTTTACGCGACATCAGCGCCACTTTCTCATGAAAACTGTTTCTTTCCACTCAGATGGCGCAATAAATTGATTCCAAAATTGATTTGATTCTTGATGGTTTATTGAGGGATAGAAAAAACGTGTAAGATTGGCAATAACTTTTTAACCAATCGATGGATTAAAATTTTTTTCCGGAATTTTCATAATTAAATTATCTACAGATTCGATTGAGATATTTTTAAATTTATCGATTGGTTAAAAAGTTATTGCCAATCTGAAATTGTAAATTTTCAAAAACTGTTTCTCGTTGAGGGTGAAAAATGCAAAATCACAGATGAGAATATTTGGAGCTATTAACAACAGAAAAAATTAAAAACTATCAATTTTATTATTTTTTCCTAATTTTGGTCTCACCCCGAATCTTTACACGGCTCTGAGGGGGTGAACGGTGGGAAATAGGGGTGGAGTCATAATGAACTTTTATATAGAACATTTTACACTCTATAATTTTGTATCCCACCTTTTATCTTGTATCTGAAGTAGTTTCTGAGATAATTCTAAAAAACGCATTTTTTAGGTGGTTTTTAATTTTTTCTATTTTGAAAAAATTATTGAAATCTAATAAAAATTCAAAAAATTTTTTTTGAAAAAAATTACGCCAAGTACTCGTTTCATTGCGTTGGAATTGATAGAAAAGTATTTGTTGAAAAATGAGATCCTGTGAGCCCTAAAATTACGCAAATGACCACAAATTGTTCTGAATAATTCGAAAAAAGAATGGAATGAGAAATGAGCGCCAAGCTTGCTGGAAACTATGAAGAATCAGTGAACAGAAAAAATTGGAAAAAAAATTCAGGACTAACGTACTTGGCGCGGTTTTCCAAAAAAACTCAGGGAGTCAAGAGTCGATGTTTCCTGTCGACCTAAGAACTATATTATGCATCTTCTGAGTTCCAAGTTCGATACGAAACGCAAAAAATCTCAGATGAGGATTAACATTAGCATTGAAAGGCGCGCCAAGTACGTTGGTCCTGACTTTTTTTTCCAATTTTTTCTGTTCACTGATTCTTCATAGTTTCCAGCAAGCTTGGCACTCATTTCTCATTCCATTCTTTTTTCCAATTATTCAGAACAATTTGTGGTCATTTGCGTAATTTTAGGGCTCACAGGATCTCATTTTTCAACAAATACTTTTCTGCCAATTCCAACGCAATGAAACCTCTCGGCATTCCATATTATAAAAGGAGATGTTACGGTAAAATCGTATCGAAATCGAAATTATCGAAAATATCTCGAAAGTCAAATGGTAAATAATATCGATATTGGTGATGACGTACATCCGGTAAACAAATGAAGGCGCAGGCGCGCGAAGCGCGCACTAAACTCAGAAAACATATGCTAGTCCATATTATAAAAGGAGATGTTACGGTAAAATCGTATCGAAATCGAAATGATCGAAAAACACTCGAAAGTCGAATGGTAAATAATATCGATATTGATGATGACGTACATCCGGTAAACAAATGAAGGCGCAGGCGCGCGAAGCGCGCACTAAACTCAGAAAACATATGCTAGTCCATATTATAAAAGGAGATGTTACGGGAAAATCGTATCGAACTCGAAAAGATCGAAAATATCTCGAAGGTCGAGTGGTGAATAATATCGATATTGGTGATGACGTACATCCGGTTTTTTTTGTTTGTTGTTGGGATGTTGGGAAAAAAATGGCCAGCTCTCATTTATTCATTGTGTATTGTGTAAAAAAAAAAATGATAAATGTTGCTGGTTATTGAATTGACAGTTGTGACAAAAATAAATTCTCTGCAAATAAAATGGCAGGAAGAATATTTTTTTTTTTATTGTGAAAGTGGATGTTAGGAGTGAATATATTGTGAGTTTCTTTGTGGGATGGTGGGGAAAAAAAATGGCCAGCTGTCATTCATTGTGTGTGAAAAATAATGGTGGTAAATTTTGTTGGTCATTGGATTCACATTTATGGCAATAATAAATTCTGCAAATAAAACGGCAGGAAAAATTTTTTTTTTTTTTTGTAAAAGTGAATGTTAGGAGTGAATATTGTGAGTTGTGTCATGTTTAATGATTAAAAAATTCTTATGTATACAAACTCCCTGAAATATTTTTTCTTCAATCAGTGTCTGAAAAATGAAAGACTAGATATTCATTCGCATTTTCGGAGTATTTGATTTCGATGACACTGAATCAATTTGTGAAATACTGAGAGTTTTTCTTTGCATTGAATTGACTGTGCGAGAGGTAATACCAGAACGTTTAACCTAGAAAAGAAACCCTGCGATCAACTGACCACACACGTAAGTGTAAACATTATTATGGTTGTTTTTATTCATTGCCCAGAACAAAATTATCATTCTTTTTTCCTTAATTTTATTTCAGGCATTGCTGGTGTCTTTTTTCTATTTATTATTATTGAAAGGAGGGGAGAAAAAAATAATGATATACCACTGGAAAATGATATCATCACATAAGTGACAAAATAGATACATACAGGTATGTTTCAATTTATAAATTGTCATTGATCATTTATGAGATTAATTAGTTTCATTTCCTCTCATTTTCAGGGTGGCGAGATCATCACACAATACATACCCAGTGAAACATTATTACTGTGTGAAAATTTTTATGATAATAAACTCTGTATATTCTGATATTGTTGGGAAAAATCATGATATTCTTGTGAAATCAAATTGTGTGATGAGAAAAATCTTATAAACATGTGAAAAATCTGATTTAAATGTGAAAATTTCGATGAAACTGTGAGAAAAAGTGAAATAAATCATTGATGCATATGGAAAAGACGCATGATGAGATAATTTTTATAAAAAAAATGTTTTCAGTTGTAATGAAATTGAATGAGAAAATATCCAAGTAATTGTTTGTGAGATTTGGAAGAGTAAATCGATGTTCATAATTTTTTTTTTAGTTTCGAACTATTAATTTTATTCATTTCTTCGTTAGATTGCATGTCCATAAATAATAACCAGAATCTACATAATGGATCCTCAAGAGTTTTCTCCGAGATCAAGCGAGGACACGAATCTCATGAAAAAAATGCCAAATGAAATTCCTACAAAAAAACAAACTCCACAAGTCCAATTTCCTCGTACTCACATCATAAACACAGGGAATAATCAGGTAAAAATAAAAAGAATTGGGACAATTTACGTGAAAAAACCACCGATTCTATCTCAGATTGGGACATTGAATGATCCCAAAAATAATTCTCCCATAATATCTTCTCCTTTGAAAACCGATCAGAGAAATTCCCTATCCTCCTTATTGCAATCATCACACTCTTCAATTAACCAATCACAAAAATATTTTCAAATTCTTGAGCAGTCCAGGGAAATAGAGTCCTCAAGGGTAAGTAAGCTTCCTCCACCCATTGAGTCAGTGAAAGATCCAAAAATACGAGTGTTGTCACATAAACTATCATTAGAAAAAGAATTCCCTCCTAACCACATCATAAACACAGGAAATAATCAAGCAAAAATAAATAGAATTGGGACAATTTACGTGAAAAAACCACCGATTATATCTCAGATTGTGAAATTGAATCCTAAAGATAATTCTCCGATAATATCTTCTCCTTTGAAAACCGACCAGAAAAATTCCCTATCCTCTTTACTACACTCATCACACTCTCCAATTAACGAATCACAAAAACATTTGGAAATTCCTTATCAGTCCAAGGAAACAAAGTCCTCAAGGGTAAGTAAACTTTCTCAACCTATTGAGTCAGTGAAATATCCAAAGAAACGAGCGTTATCACATAAACTATCATTAAAAGAGGATGGAAATTTGAGAATTGTCTCTGATCCATCAATTGACGATTCAAATAATTCGATACCTCATAAATTATCACGTCTAGGATGTTCAAGGAATATTGTCAGGAGTTCTACTGAAAATTCATCATCAACCTTTTCTTTAGAACAATCCAAAAGTCCCAAGAAACTCATCATGCTCCCTGCAGTGAGTCCAAAATTGAAAGAGAATCATGTACAAATTCCTTTGAAAGCTCCTAATAATCAAATTAAAAAAAAGCCATTAAAATCATATGTATTAGAAAAAAATTCAAAGGGTTTTTTCAAAATTACTCTCAATTCACAATTGAAAAAATCTGGAAGCTATGAACCATGACAAGTCCATTAGTATTGATCATAGTAAGAAACTCGAAAGCACTCTGAGATATCATATTTTACCATCATGTTCAACCCGTAATTTGCCTCGTGATTCCTTCAATATTTCAGGAATGATTTCAAGTCAAAAAAATTCAACAGCAACTGAGGAAATTTTAGGATCCAGTGATAATATTACTATAAATGATAATAATACTTCCCCTATGAATATAGTAGTTTTGAATTCAGAAGACGTTGTCACTTCACGCACTGAAGCCATGCCTGCTGTGGAATGTATTGACAAAAAACGTCGCACTAGAACTGGAAGATTTTCTATCAAATCTTTTGACAATAAGGATCTGAATGAAATTGAAGAACATTATGGTGACCTTATGACAGAAATTTGTCAACATTGTAATGCCAAACATTTTCGATGTGAAATAGTAAGTAATAAAAGAAATTCATTCAACGAATGCTGTGAGCATGGTAAAGTCAAACTATTGCCATTACCTGAATTGCCACAAAATTTGAAACTTTATTCAACGGGACACACCCTAAATCCAATAAATTTTTTCAACGAATCAGATATTACAATAGTACTTTTTCTTTTGCTTCTTTTAATGCAAACCTCTTGAATTTTTCAAATCGTCGACCAGGGCCCTATTGTTTCAGAATTCACGGGCAGATTTACTATCAAATAAATACTTCATTATATCCAACAGGGAATGAATTACCAAGACATGGACAACTTTTTATTGTTGATTCAGTTGAAACAATCGATATCTTAAAAAATAATGATTCATCACTTGATAATGAAATTTTAGAGATAATCGATTCAACAATGCGCGAGAATAATCCATTCGTTGAATCCTACCAAATGATGCATGAAGAAATTCAGAGTCAAAAAGATCTTATGAGAAACTCGAATAATGTAGAATCTCCAGTAGAATTACAATTGAAATTTACTTCAAGATCTGAGTTAGATCGTAATCGTTATAATCCACAACGTTGTAATGAAGTGGCAGCCGTGTTTTCGACTACAGCAGATGGAGAAATACCTGAGACATATGTTACAATACGTGAGAAAAATACTAAAGAATTGCAAACAATTAGTTCTATGGATCAGTTAGTCTCGTGAAATCGTGATAGATTATAGGATTGAACTTGGTTACACAAGAAAGTTTTTGTTAAGCTGAATTAATTCGGTTTTTATTCAATAATGAAGATGCAAAGACTTCTTGCCGAGCGCGCGAAGCGCGCCTTGTAACGCTAGTCCATATTATAAAAGGAGATGTTACGGTAAAATCGTATCGAAATCGAAATTATCGAAAAAAAACTCGAAAGTCGAATGGCAAATAATATCGATATTTATGATGACGTACATCCGGTAAACAAATGAAGGCGCAGGCGCGCAGGGCGCGCACTAACTTAATGCTAGTCCATATTATAAAAGGAGATGTTACGGTAAAATCGTATCGAAGTCGAAATTATCGAAAATATCTCGAAAGTCGAATGGTAAATAATATCAATATTGGTGATGACGTACATCCGGTAAACAAATGAAGGCACAGGCGCGCAGGGTGCGCACTAACCTAATGCTAGTCTCTCTGAACCCGGTCATCATTTCTTCATTCGATATTCGAGGTTCGAGTTTCGATTCGAGATTCGAGTTTCCATTCGAGATTATCGCTCGCTCTTCCTTATATAGAAGGATGGATAAAATAGAAATACACTTTGTAATTCGCGCCGTTTCGTTATAGTGCCATCTCTCGGGATTCTCTCTGAACCCGGTCATCATTTCTTCATTCGATATTCGAGGTTCGAGTTTCGATTCGAGATTCGAGTTTCCATTCGAGATTATCGCTCGCTCTTCCTTATATAGAAGGATGGATAAAATAGAAATACACTTTGTAATTCGCGCCGTTTCGTTATAGTGCCATCTCTCGGGATTCTCTCTGAACCCGGTCATCATTTCTTCATTCGATATTCGAGGTTCGAGTTTCGATTCGAGATTTGAGTTTCCATTCGAGATTATCGCTCGCTCTTCCTTTTATAGAAGGATAGAAGGACTAGCATATGTTTTCTGAGTTTAGTGCGCGCTTCGCGCGCCTGCGCCTTCATTTGTTTACCGAATGTACGTCATCATCAATATCGATATTATTTACCATTCGACTTTCGAGATATTTTCGATAATTTCGACTTCGATACGATTTTACCGTAACATCTCCTTTTATAATAAGGACTAGCATATGTTTTCTGAGTTTAGTGCGCGCTTCGCGCGCCTGCGCCTTCATTTGTTTACCGGATGTACGTCATCATCAATATCGATATTATTTGCCATTCGACTTTCGAGTGTTTTTCGATCATTTCGATTTCGATACGATTTTACCGTAACATCTCCTTTTATAATATGGACTAGCATATGTTTTCTGAGTTTAGTGCGCGCTTCGCGCGCCTGCGCCTTCATTTGTTTACCGGATGTACGTCATCATCAATATCGATATTATTTACCATTCGACTTTCGAGATATTTTCGATAATTTCGACTTCGATACGATTTTACCGTAACATCTCCTTTTATAATATGGACTAGCATACGTTTTCTGAGTTTAGTGCGCGCTTCGCGCGCCTGCGCCTTCATTTGTTTACCGGATGTACGTCATCATCAATATCGATATTATTCCCCATTCGACTTTTGAGATTTTTTCGATATTTTCGAGTTCGATACGATTTTACCGTAACATCTCCTTTTATAATATGGAGAAAATAATAAGGAAAAAGGAAAATAATGGATATGGATTATAATAAAAAAAAAATGGACTATAATATGGATGGATGGATGGAATGAATAAAAACATCTAAGGAACGAGTATTATATCAACAAAACGCAGCGATTAATTCGTCATCACGTGAATGAACAAATGAACTCTAGCATTTGAAGCGACATAAAAAATGCCAAACGAGGAGGATAAAAAAAAGCTTAAAAACATCGTTGTAAAAACAAGCGTAAAAATTTCGTGAAAACGGTGAAAACGCAACAGAGAAACTGAAGTCAAGCCAGCGTTCATATAACCTTAGAAGCAAACTTAGAGACTCAAACCTGCGACTGACGCCTGTGTAACCCTCTGGATAATAGCTTTCATGATATCTCCCTCCACCGATAACAGCTTTTTAAATACAAAAATCACAATCTTTAACAATTAATTATCAAAACGAAACTGAGTGAAAATGAAACTGAGTATTATATTTAGTGACGTTACTGACAAACCGACTAGCCAATGAGATTTTAGATGCCATTCACTTCCCGCGTGTCCACTTCCTATAATGCCATTTGACTTTTCAAAGATTGTTTACGAGCACTCTCAGTACAAAAAATTTTGTCTCCCAAATGACAAAATTTCTTCCTAAATTCTCCTTCAAACTCCCAAAAGTTGTTGAAATGAAAGTGAACAATTGCTTAAACTATATAATTTCATTAATAAATCGTGTGTGATTGTGAATAGATGACCCACTTGTTGCGTCTAGGTTATGGCGTTTATAAACAAAAAATATTTTGTGAAAATTTTTCTACAACGGATGGATATACTTTAATGTAATAAATAAACTCGTTCATCTGGAATGCAGGATCTTGCTGGAATGGAGGCTCCTGGTTTGAGTCTCTTCCAGGGTTCTGACAGTATACATATTAAAGCAGGGGGACAGAGACAGGAGGAGGAAGAGGAGCAGGAGGACCTGAAGCGACGCAATGAGGAGTTGAAGGATATGCTGACAAATGCGTTCGATGATTTTGAAGACGAGGATGACGGTAGTTCAGTTAACAGTAGTCACAATTATACAGATGCATCCCGAGGCATTGACAACAGTATAGTAGACAAAAGTTCAATCCATGAGAGAACGGAGAAAGGTCCAACGGTCTCACAATATCAGAATGAATTCAGTATCTATGGACAATATAATACGGGGTCTCTTCCTTCTAGTGAGACTGATAAAGGGCCAAATGTCTCTGATATGCAGAAAGACTTCGGCGTTTATGGCCACATATCAACGCCACATAATAATAATCAGAATAACAAATCCTTGAATTCGGCGATCGAGAATCATTATGAGTTACCTAGGGCACCTAGCTTGACCAATCCAGCGTCCTATCCTCATGATCTTAGGGCACAAATTAATGATGGTTATACATTGCTGGAGAATTACCCATATAATTATCAGACTCCCTCCAATCATTACGATGGAGTCAAGCAAAATTATCAGAATAATGGATACATTGGAGCTTATGAGAACAATATTGTTCAGAAGGACTCGAGGGATTATGGTGGTGGAGATAATGATATTGGATCTGAGCATCGCAATCACTGCTACATGACAAGTCCCAATGGTTGTATAATTAACGACACTAATGCATACAAAACAGCTGAATACAATAGCAAGGAGCAGCTTGAGGTTTTGTACTCTGTGAGGATGAGGGAGATTCAAAAGTTGACTGAAGATATTCAGCAACTACATATAGATAAGGAGGAAGAGAAAAACCAATTGACTAGAAAGTTGGCCCTGGCTCAGGCGGAGATTGAACGATCTAACTTGTCAAGGAATCAAGCCCAGAATGCTCTGGTTGATGCTAAAGCTGAGATTGTTGAGTTGCAGAGTCAGGTGGCTGAGTTCAAGGAGAAAATTGCGGTGATGGGCAAGACGAATCAGAATATGGCTGACGATTTGTCGGTGGCAAGAAGTTCTGTGATAGAACTGCAGCAGAAGGTCAACGTTTTGGAGAGGGTACAGACACTCCAGGTTAATGATAACACCCATGAGAAATTCCTGAAGCAGGCGCAGGAGAAACATGGTGTTGAGATGAGGAACATGCAGGCACAGATTGATTTGCTTACTGATAAATTAAATGCCAAGGTATTCAATACCCTTCTTATTTATTTATATTTCTTGTTAAGAATCTTCTTTCAAATTCGAATCCACTTATTTCATTAATGGGTAATTAAATTGGAATGCCATTACAAGCTGCATAAAGTGATCTCTAACCCTCAAGGAATTTGGGCAAGTTACTGAGAATACATTTGTTTAAAGCACTACAACAATTGAAAATAATGGTTGATGTCATATTTGATTGATGTTCGATGAGGCCCAATAATTTTTATTATTCCAGGAATCTTCCTACGTTGCTTTAGAGCATAAATTAGCCGATGTACGAAGAGCCCATGATACACTTATGGTGGAGAAGGGTGACACCATGAATCGCTTGGCTCAGGCTCTTGAAGAGAGCCAGGCTCAATGCAGAAATCTTATGTCTTCTAATAATGCTCAGGAAAATATTCAGCTTCAGAGTCAAGTGAAAATATTATCTCAAGAGAAAGAGGAACTGCAAAAGATGATTCAAGATTTACAAGTAAAATTATATTTTATCCGATTTCCCATACAATTATGTACCATTTTGATTAATAAATATTCTGAATTCATTTTACAGCATAAACTAGAAGTAGCTAAATCAGATGCTCACCATTATGACTCACTCTTGGCCACAACAATGGAAGAAGAGTCTGATTCAATTCATCAGATGAAACTCGGTGAATTTCACAATAAATCCCGAGCAAATGACGACATAATGAACAAATTACGAGGTGAACTCCAACGTAGCATAGCAGGACAAGCTGTGAAACGAAAAGAAATCACACGTCTCGAAGACACATTAGCTCAAAAAGATAAGGAACTAGAAAAAGCCCAGGTCCTGGTGGAGACCTGTCAACAAGAGGCATCTCATTATGCAAAACGCGCCAATGAACTGGAACAAGAATTGAAATCATTATTAACAGAGCACACAGTGAAAGCAAACACCCAAATTCAACGATTATCAGAACATTTAATTGAAATGAAGAGTATGAACGAAAGCCTTCGACGAGAGAAAGAAAATTTAGAACACAAATTAGAGGAAACTTTGGCACATCAGGAGGAGACATTGAAGAAGCTCCATCAGGAGACTCTTCAGCAGCAAGAGACTCAGATGGTGGATGAGTACAACAAAGAATATCTGGAGATTCATGACAAAGCTGTCGAGAGGGTTCGACAAGAGGCTCAGGATACAATTCTTCAATTGACTGTTCAATTAGAACAAACTCAAAAGGAACTAGATCGAGTGAAAGAAATGTATATAGACGTGTGTGGGACCAAAGAGCAATTGATCAATGATCATCGAAACGAAATTCAACAACTGAAATTAACGTACGCCAAGTTCGATTCCCAGAATTCCGAATTAGATCAAATGAAACGAGAACTCGAGGGGCAAATAAAAAATTCATCAAGATTGACACACGAGTTAGAAGCCCATAAGAATAAGATAATGGAACTGGAAAAAGATTTGAGCAGTGAAAGGAAACATCGAGTGGCGTATCGTAAGAAGATCGATGTTGAAATTGAAAAAGCAAAAGAGGAAGCTCTGGCTGAATTGAGGAATGCCCATCCAGACCACCAAATAAGTGTTCTCTTTCCTGATCACTGTACAGAGCATTCAGAGAGAATTGCTGAGCTCGAGGAGGATTGCAAACGTTTGGAACAGAAGCTATCAACTGCTGTTGAGGAACAAACGAAAGTTCTAGAGCTCCAGACAGAATTTGACGATGCAAAAATAAAAATAGCACAAATGGAAATCGCCTACGAAACTCTAAAACAAAAATATGCTACTCTCAAAGCCGAGAAGCAAGATTTAGTGATAAAACTTTCAAAATCCGAACACGAGTTAACAACTACTCGAGCAAATAAAACAGATGATCCAAAAATGCACGATTTTTCGATGAAAATTCAGATGGAGAACGAAACATTGAAGGATAAGTGTGACAGTTTACTTAAGGATAAGATAGAGTACAAAAAACGATTATCAGAAATGCAGATGCACCTCAATGATAGCAAAAAGAAGATTGCGCAATTGGAGCAGAATCTCAGTCGACCAAGCGACAGTCTATTAAATACTCGTGATGATCTAGAAAAGGAGTTGAATCAGTATAAAGAATTTGTTAAGCAATTGATAGATCAATTGAAGAATAGTAGTGACGCTAAGAATAAGGACTTGTACCTGGATGTAAGAGTGAAGCAATTGGAGCTAGAGCTCCAGGAGAAGGAAGCTCAGCTGCAGAGATTGAAGGACTTAGATAGGATTAAAGCTGAGAGGGACCAACTGGTGAAAAAACTCAAAATTCAAGCAATGCAATTCGAGCAATATGTTAAGAGTCAGAGGCAAGTGTCTGCTGAATTAAATCTCTCTCCTCGAAGTGGGGAGGATGGAGTAGACTTCCAGAAGCTTCGAGAAATGTCCATCAAAGAGTCGGAGCCGAAAGCTAATGAGTTGAGAATAATTGAGGATCAGCATCTACAGAAACAGAAACAGATTGAAGAAAAGTATAAATTAGTTTTAACTGAATTGAACATGCGTTACGCCGAGAAAACGAAGGAGTTAGAAGCTGCAAAGGAGGCTATGATGGCGGAAAAGATGAGGTTGCATAATTCGTTCAAGGAACAGAAACAATTTGTGGGGCAGATGATTGAGGCGAAGCTAGAGGGGTATAGGCAAGAGCTTCTAGCACGAAACGTAAAAATTGAGGAATTACAAACGGAATTGAAAAAGAAAGAGATGAACATGGAGGAGGAGAAAAATTATATGGCTCAGATGATGGCCCAGTGGGCTGCTGAAATGGAGGAGATGAAGAAACAGGAAAAGAATATGCAGGAGAAGATTGATAGGCTACAGAAAACTGAGAAAAGTTTGAGGGAAGAAATTGAGGGGGTTCTGGGGAAGGAAAAAAGACTTAGAGAGAGCTTCGATACGCTGAAACACAAATATCAAGTGGCAAAAACTACTGCTCAGAATTACAGGGTAATTTGATTTTAATTTATTAAATTCAGTAGCGAAGGAGATGAAAAATGTAAGTTGAATCAAATTCTGGATGTGTTATTGATAGCTATCTTTGAATTTAAGGAAAATGACTAGACATTCGTAGGGAATTTTCTTGTATAGAGCCGAATGAAAGCCATCAAAGTGGTTTCTGTAGAAATTTCGTCTTGGATTTCCAGATATTTGCCGAAAACTAGATTATTACCATGAAAACTTTTGCCAATATCTGATTTAAAGAATTATATTTCTATTCTTTCACTTTTCAGGAATACGCTGCTAAAGAGAAAGAATTTTATTCCCTCGAATGCAAACGTATTGACGAGGGATACAAAGAGGCCATAAGTCGAGTACAACAGAACTTCTATGATATTCTTGGGAGACAGGAGAAAGAGGCGAAAAACAAAATTGAGCAAGTAGAAAAGGATCACGAGGAGCAACTGCACAAATTGCGACAAAAAAAGAAGTACAAAGAGAAAAGTTGAAGTACGTATTGACTAATATTTTTGTTCATATAAAAATGAATGCCACTCAGTTTGCAATATAGCTTTTAGCCCACTCAAATCAAAAGTTAATAGAGGCTAGTTTTATTATATGATGGTTTGAACAAATGAGACAAAATGCACTTTATTGTACAACACATTTTTAGTTTTGAAATGATCAATAATGTTCATGAAAATATTCGCGTCATGTTGAGAATTTTATTATTTTTAATGTTAGTTGGAATTTTCGACTAATTAAATTTTAGACATCAAAGCATAGTTTAATCTTACAGAATATGACATAAAGCTCTCACAGTATAGGTACAAGCTTACTGGTTACACGTTCAATGTTAAGCCTTAAAGGGGAAGGTCGATGAAATTTGAAAATTTTCGCTCAATCTTGGAAACTATCATACAATTTCCAATATATGAGAGGATGTGTAGAAAAGAAATATGTAATCACGAAGAAACTCATTTCTCGTTTTTCTAGCTTAGAGATACGCCTTGGATCATAGTTTCTATTCGATTTCAATTTTATTTTCTGACTTATTCCTTACACTCTGAAGAACAGAATGAAGTATTCGTCTTGATCTATATGCCATAGATCTCGAGAAAATAGATTTCATAATTAATCGACTGCTGTTGCAGAGTCGCTAGATCTGAAAATTTTGAGAAACGAGCAGATCGGTAAACTGAAAAATTATTTTTCTAATTATCTATGGCCTATAGATCAAAATTGATACTCGACTTGGTTCTTGAGAGTGTATGATAACCGGGATGAAAACCATGGTTTAAAGAGTATTTCTAATTCGAAAACACAAAAGATGAGTTTTTCCGTGGTTACATGGGCCAGAATTGATCGGATTGATTGTTTTTGTCATTTTTCTATACATCCCCTCACATATTAAAAGTCCTTTAACGAGTCCCAAGGTCGAGCGAAAATTTTCAAATTTCACCGACGTCTCCCCTAAATAAATTGGAAATTCCATAATTAGAGCAATTCTTCAATTACCCAGTTGATAGATGTAGTTTTATCAATTGTACAATTTTCTTTCTCGTTTATTTATACTAGTTGAATCCACGATGCTTGCCAAATTGTTAACCGTAATTTTGTGGGAAAAACACTGACTTTCCATACACAGAATATCTTCAGTATTGCTTTTAGAGTTATTTCAATAGCAGGAGACAATCTCCCAGCGTCTTTCCTTCTTGGTTTCAAGGTTCAACAGTTTATTTGATTGTGCAGTATAATAATAACCTCTCAAATGTTGGGATGAAATAGTGCCACGTAATAATTCAAATCTGACATTCTGATAGTTTGTGTAATTATTTTTAAATTGAGTGAGTTCAAGATGAAAAATTAAGAGATCTTCTTTGTAGCTGAGACAATTTTGTACAGAAGAATCTCTTGACATTCAATCGTAGAATTACTCATAAACAAAATAATCCCAGAGTTATCAAAAAGAGATGAGTGGACTTATTAATTTTTTACCAGTTCTGTGAAAAATTCAACGGGAAACGTCTATTAGCAATTCTATCGTATTGAATTATCAAATCTTCTTCGCATTTCATTCTCTGTACAGGATTTAAGTACAATGTGCAAATTTAAGCAGCCATATATTAGAGAATATCATAATATATTAGAAGCAGGACTGATAGGGTATGATGAAAAAAACCATAAGCCTTTTTTGTTTCAAAGAGAACCAAAAGTTGAGTGGAATTATTAAATGTAGTAGTGATGGTTCATATTATTTGACCATTGGAGGAGGGCATAAGTTTTCTGTGTACTTTTGATACCTTTAACATAATAACTCCTTCATTAATCTCTAGTATCTGTCTAGAATAATTTTTTTCATGCAACTCACATTTCGTGTTTTCGGTACAGAATATTCAATTTACTCTCATAATACTTTCGTAATATATGTGTAAAAAAATATAATAGTAAATCTCATTGTACTGGGAAAAATTTTTCATGTCAAATTTTCTGGTGAATGATGATATTTCGGATGACTATGAAATTTCAACGAGTGATACAAAGTTGATGCAACATTTTGGCTGACAAATTGCGAATTGTAATAATGAATAAATCAATGGATAGAGAGTATTATTAATATTAATCATCAATGTATTTTTGTATTTAAAGTAAATTAAATTATTTTTTGTAATAAAGATTTTGTCATCTTCCAAATATCAACCAATGCAACTTTTATTATTTTATCAGACTTATGAAAGAGCCTTCAATATTTCCAGATGTGGGGGTACTTTTTCGCCTTTCTCAACAATCATTGGAAGTTTTCCATGAATTACGGCGGGCAGACGAAAATTAACTCTCTCACTTTACTTTCCTGCGTAAATGCACAGTTATCAAAAGACGTGGCGGTATATCGCGAATTGAGGCTTGTGCCATTTGATTCCTGGGACAAAAAATTCATCGAAGGCCGGTGGATAAGCTGATAAAATCTGCAATTCGTTGTTCATATTTCTTTTGGAAAATATGCGTGATGAAGATAATGAACAGGGTCTTACACCATTGGATTTCTGGGGCGAAATGTCATCTCCGAGAATGCTGAGAATAACCAATAAAGAATGAACCCCATTGTATCAAATTAGTCTTTGAGGATGAGTTAATTCTCCTTTTATCATGAAATTATCATGTTCTCATATTTTCTGTATTAACCACTGTAAATATATTGAGCTAAACCATCAATGAAATGATGGAATAATTCATCAAATTACAAAGTCTGAGCTGCAAAAAGTGTGATAGTAGATTATGTCACTAGGCCCGATAAGTATTTTTGTGACAGTGTCATAATTGGATTATGATCCAATTTATGATAAAAACACTTTTAGGGCCATGTAACCCAACTAACCGAGTTCTCAACAGGCCGAGTCCTGGTAAGTGCACTTACCGGGACTAGGCCTGAAAAGAACGAGGTTAGGGCGGGCCGAGTGACATAAAGTGACTATTTTTTGATGACGTGTTCGGATATATATCGAATTAAGTCCATTGTACGCCAATTTTTCCCATGATTTTTATTTCTTTCTACAGCTCTGACATTAAGTTTACTCCAGTAAATATCAAATTATGGCTATCATTATTATAATCAGAACTAGAAAGACATCATCATTCGCTACCAAATTTGAATGGGTACACGTGGTAGTGATTACGATTTTACTAACATATGCGTACTCGGAGTGACATTTCCTACTATTTATCCTCCAAGATTGCTCCATAAATGATAAACAACCAGCGAAGATGCATTGACATGCCGTATATTTAGTATAACAATGTTCGAATACATGGCAACTTCGGAGCAATAGAAACAAGATGATTTTAAAACGGAAGATGATAATGCAGTTTTATATTCCAATGCGTTGCAAAACTGGAAAATGTTCCATTAGAAAGGAAGGTTACACAGATGATTATAACGAGACAATTATAAATTGCGACGAATCATTGATCAGCAAATCATTTATCAAATCCTTATCACTTCAATTCTGTTGAGGTGGGTCAGGGTCGTTGGGACCACCACCCATCTGTCTTCTGAGGGACTCGATGAGCTCGGGATTCGCAGTTTGCATCTGCTGGGCCAATTGTTGACCTCTGAAAGCCCGAAAATCCAAATGAGTGGGGAAGAAAATATGAGCATTGAATTGGTGAAACATAACAAGTCAATTAACTATACAGGATTGAATATTTCCATAATGAATGATTTTTCAAGAAAAACCGGCGGAAGACATCTTTCATTGTTTGTTTTCTCTTCCAGAATTTCGATCAATAGAATCGTTTTGCATTCGGAGAAGTCGCGGGGTATTCAAGTGGTAATCAATTTGGAAATTCTTTATTTTGCTGAAAAATAATCAACCAAATACCACTGGGGCATTCAAAATTAATCGGCATATTCTCCGCGAGGTTCTCTGCATATACAAGAGCTCGTCAAGTTTTCCAGTGATTTTAAACCTGGAAAACTTGACGAGCTGTGTTGTGTGCAGAGAACCTTGAAAGAAATATGCCGATTAAGGTTGAAGGTCTTGTGGTATGATACATGAGAATTCTTACAACTACAAAAAAGTCCCTCGATGTTTTCTCATAAAATCACTTGGTTTTTGGAATGAACAATATTTTTGACAACTAATGAAAATGAAAGAATAATTACGCTTCAATGAGAGCCTCCATCCTTCCTCCTTGTTCGATATTTCCACTCATGAGATCCCCAAGCATATTTTGCATTCCAGGATTAGACAACATTTGCCTGGCCATGCCCATAAGCGCAGGATTAGAGAGCATACTGCTTAAATCCATCGGGAAACCGGGATTGTTAGCACCAAGCCCCATATTGCTAACTCCCTGCTGTGTCAACTTCTCCTCAGCTAATTGGAGATTATTTTTGTAACTTTCATTATCCGGCTCCATCTCGAGCGCCTTCAGATAGCTCTCTTTCGCTTCCTTGTGCTTCTCTAAACTCGAATATGCCAGACCGAGGCGGCCGTAGGCTTTGCTGTATGTAGGATCGACTGCAAGTGCTATCTCGCAGTCTTTTATAGCACGTCGGTGGTTTCCAATTTTGCTGTACGCAGCTGCCCGGTTCCCATAGTAAACTGCGTTACGTCCGTCCAATTCGATTGCTCTTAATTAAACATAAAAAATTAAATATCAAACTTTTTCCACATCTTGCTCTTTATTCAAACAATCATAATTGAATGAAGTTAATTTATTCAGATCCTGAAATTGACCGATGGCTAGTTTGGGATATTGTAATAATTATAGATAATTATTATTGAATGAGGGAAAGGAATAATTTCCAAACTATTCCACTACAACTTTCGGATTGTAATGGTGAAACATGATTGGTCGACTTATTCCATCCTGTCAACTTTCAAATTATTCCAATAATGAACTATACGGAAATAAAATGAATTGAAATGACAAAGACCTTTCTTGTAGAAAATAATTTCAGTTATAGAAAAAGTCTTTTCATATTTTGCCCTAGAATTGCTCAATTCCAATGTAATTACATAATTAACGAAAATGTAACGTTTAGCTCATTGATTTTTCCATGAATCACTTTCGTAGCCAACAGAATTCCTTTAAAGGTCTGTTGGAAATTTTATTCAACCTGCTCATTCAAGAATTCACAATATAATGTAAATGTTTTCCTCCCATTAAGGGGTAACGGAAGGTACTGCATAAACCCCGTTTTTGAACCAACGTTATGCGAATTCTACTGATCGGAAAATCATAAAAAAATAGATACGCATTTGGGGCCTCGTATATTTTCCTGTGATGCTATTCAAGAACAATTTTTTTTTTTGGCAGAGATTAAAATCAAATTTATTTATTTATTTTTCTTCCATAGCATCACTGGAAAATATACGAGGCCCGAAATGTGTATCTATTTTTTTATAATTTTCTGATTAGTAGAATTTGAATAAAGTTGGTTCAAAAGCGGGGCTTATGCAGTACTTTCCGTTACCCCTTAACCCTCTAATCTGACTATTGTCTTTACTTGTCTTCTCGGAGTGGTGGTGGGGGTATGGGGAATTCACGCTGATGCTCGAGCGTGGGAAAAAGCTTAGGCTCAGTACTAGAGGTCGCAGTTAAAGTAAACCGTGGGTTAAGTTTTCTCTCACTCTCATAGGGTTGCCTATCTTCTGTCTCTTTTTCTCAATTGCAGTTAACTCTAACTGAGACTTCTAGTACTGGCCCTTAGTCAGGTTAGTGGGTTAAGGTAATTATCCTCTGGCATACTCGTGATAAACAGGGCCCATGGGGTGCATATGATAAGTTATATACAAGTAACGAGATTTGCATATAATTTATTGTAAATCCGTCAACACATTTCAACAATTCTTCTGAGGTGGAAAATATTTTGAATTTTTTTTTGAAGTTAGCCCGTTCCTGCATCAACACACGCACATTTCGTGTGTACTGTTGGCCAAAAACGTTCGTGGAGGCGTGAAACCCAGTAGCAATGCATTTTCTTTGATATTTTTTGGCTAATAGTACATACAATCGTCGCATAAAGTTCTTAATCCTAGATTGGTCGCGCTTCGCGACCTAACGACTTTGGTCGCCTCATGAGCAATTCGCGGGCCGTGCTATTTAGGCCAAAACGTTGCCGAATTCACTGGTCAGGCGCGTTGAGCGAGTTTCTGCAACGTCGCAAGACAAGTGATTTCATTTAACATGGGAAAAATCTTCTCAGCTCCTGGGATTAATTATATTACTCCACGAATTGCGTAAAAGATGAGTTGAAAAAAATATGATAATATGTTAAAGGTTCCAATTGACAAATACAATTTTTTTTCAGAATTTTCCGCTTAAACAGTTAGCAGAAAAAAAAATAAAAACGGCGCGACGCGGCGAATCCCTCATAGGGTGACCAATCTAGGGTTAAAGAAAATGTAGTCAGTTGCAATGCATTCTGTTAACGAACTTTATGTGACGGTGTACATACCGTGGATGTACTAGTTACCGGACACATGGTGAAAAATTCTCCTTCTAAAGTACCGATTTTCTCCACTGAACACGGGACGTTTCGTAGGGTGTACAGAAAAGTAAATAAATCTAAGTGAAAACTGAAGGTCAAATATAAAGTTTTGCTGGATTGGTTCAGTAATTTTTGACGTAGCGAGTGCCACTTTGTCGTGCGGACTTGGCAATTTTTAACGAAGTTTTTATGAAAAATTCATGCCAATGCTTATCTATTTTCGATTACTCCAAGATCATCAATTTACACTTAGAGTTCTTTTCACTTTCTAATGAGAATTTTTCTCTGTGCAGGTACTGTTTCCGGACGGTGAACCGATGCTCGGCAGTTACAATTCGAATTTGTCTGTCCGAAAACTAGTACATTCACATTTTCTCTAATTTACTTGAATATTCAATTCATTCTCTCTCCATCAAAATAATATAAATCATCACGTCCCAATTAAAAATTTTATAATATCCGTTCTCCAAACATCCTAATTACGACAATAAGTGAGCGTAGAATGCTTAATTGTTCGGAAACTAGTACATCCACGGTACCGTCAGAGGCCCAGTTGCCAGACGACCCCCGATTTCCGGACGCAGAGCGTTCTTTTAATGGAGTTTTATATTAAATAAACTCTCACCATCACCAATAGTCATTTTTATTTTTTAATCTAACAGTCGACTTATTCCTCCACAAATGACAATCTTCCAAAATATCTTACGGGGCGTGGAAAAGTATAAAAAATAAATTATTCCGAGAGTTGACATGGTTTTTGTGTCGGTTGAGCGTTGTGTAGCGTGTAGAGGTTAAAATTCTACAAGTCTGCATAAGGATTAAACAGCAAAATGTCATTGTAAAATGGATTTTTATCGGTTTCAAGCAGTTGGGGAATGATTTTAGAAGAGTTACAGAAGAGGAACAAAAGAAAAAAACTTTATTTAATGTATCAAATGTCAATTCCGGATACTGGGTCCACCGAATTCGAGGCTGGAGCAGTTACCGGACGAGTCTTTTCCGACTGTTTAACCTCAAATTTTTGTTTCCTTCGGTCTCTCAACGATCACGAAATTTAATTTGTCTTTCAACTTTTTATTCATTCCATAATGAAATAATAACAAGAAGATGGATTTTGGTTTTATTATTGATATTGTAAATTTCCCTTGGTCAGTTGCCTTCAACTCACCCTGTCCGGAAACCGAGGCCACGGTGTCCGGAAACTCCGTCATGTCGGTTTCAGTCGTCCGGAAACTCCGACATCGAGGCTCTCATTTGTTTTTTAAAATATTAATAGAATTTCGAATTATTTGAATAGAAAATGAACGTTTTTCCATTTAAAAAGCACTGGGGATGACTGTAAAACTTTCAGAATAGATATTTGGCCGAAAAAAAACGAATTTATACGTAATTGTCTTATGGGTTATCCTTAGTCGTCCGGTAACTGGGCCTCTGACGGTACACGCACTCATTCACTCACGCTACGCAGCGAGTCGCTTTGTATCTCTTGTTAAGGTTGTTGTAGCGTGGATTAAATTCTCGAGATTTTCTCATAAAATTTTTATCATAGATAGCTCAAATGATTACCTATAAAATGAGCATAGAATGATTTTGATTAACCACCTCTGTCCTGAGATATAATTTTTTCCTTTTAACACATCGGTAAAGGCAATTTCATCGTTTTCATTTTTTTTCAAATTAACCACTCGAGATTTTTTGATTTAAAAAAAACACAGTGTAGAACTAGTGTCAACCAATTCACAAAAAAAAATGGAGTCGAGGAACCACCTCATACTTGAAAAATAATTCGACAAAGTTGGGTTTTTTGCCTCAGTGGACAGGGCAAGTGAATTTTATGCATGAGAGACACTACGCATGGTTGCCACAATCAACACCATTCAGCGTTAGTTGTATCTATCTATCTTGAAAAAAAATAAAAAATAAATTTTTGTAGAAAAAAAAGGCCAAGTAACCATTTCGATACGTTATTAATTATCCCCTGAGGATTTGAAAAGAAAAACCAAATAAAAAAAAAAGCGCCAAGTCAGAAATACTTCTATAAAAAAATGAGTAGAGGCAGGACCAAGGTACTTGGCGCAGTTTTTTGATTATCGAAGATCATTGCTGAGCATTATTCGATCAATTCAATCTTAGCCGTACTGACTGCTTCGTCATCCTGTCAAATGCGCCAAGTACTTTGGTTACTTTTATATAGGTTCGTTAGTATTTCCACGTATCGATGTAAACATTGTTGTGTGCCGTGACCTTGTTATTATTCTGATTCGTATTTATCTTTGGATATTCAACCTTACTTTGAAAAAGATTCCAATGTATGACCTCATCGAAGATATCTTAAATTGAAATATTGACCAGAATTCACAAATCCCATATTTAAGACCGATTAATTATGCAACGAAGTTGCAGATTAATAGTTCACTCAAAATTAACCAAAGGAAATTTGCGGCTGGTATAAAAATCACAATGCCGATCATTTGAGTCCAGATTAAATATTCAAAATTAATACACTTGTAGCAATACTTTTTACAAATCGGATGGTCGATTTAACTATTGGGGGAGTCCGCTGGCGGTGCCCAAGACCGCTATTAATTGTAGGAGTGTCAGTTAAAGATGGTAGTAAAGATGAGAAAAAGAAAGGAAAAAAGAAGGAAAAAAGAATAGATGTTAGGAGAGGATATTACAGGTGGTATGATAGATATCCTGTAGACGGGACAGACGAACGACCGGCCCGCTTGACGACTCCTAGCAAACTTCAGCGTTAGCTGTATGCGCACGTATTGATGCACGGTCTATTTATGTGTGCGTGAGGATCGTCGGACTGTACTTTGGTAAAAGGTTTCATTTTAAGGATGATAGGGTGCAATTGACGCAGAGGAATCTATTGTTCTTTCTGAAAAATCTAATCCCTGAAATTCTGATTTTTGTGCGCTGTAATTCTGATTTTTGCGAGTTTTTAATAATTTTGCTTAAACAATGCTCGCGATCGAAATGAAAATTTTTGCAATATACATGAAAATTTTACATGTGTGCAAATTTTCGTGATATTGGCTGCATTACTTTTTAAATTTTTTTTCTGAATTCTCATAAGACTCCGTGTTAAATAGCATTTTTTAGAAAATTCATAACATTTTATCTAGGCTCACAAAAAATCTAAAATTTTGCACATGGTTTCGGAAAAAATTAAACTATGTATCAAAAAATTTTGGGAATTTTGGCGGCGTTTTTCGAACACTCTTTGATTAAACCCTATCATCCTTAACCCGGACGCTCCGTTCAGCGGGATACCAGCGCTCAGCGTTAAAAATTTTAGCACTGAGTCTCTCGGGGCAACAACCTTAAAACATTAACCCTTGATTGGTCGCGCTTTGTAACCTGACGACTTTGGTCGCCTCATGAGCGATTCACCGGTCGTGTTATTTAAGGTACATTGAAAGCTTCGGCTTCCACAATAGACCCCCTACTGAGTTACATTCATCTGTAAAAGCACTTTTTTCTCTATTTTGTCAAATTATCTGATAAATTTGTCTCGTTAAATGGAAAAAATATGATTAATTGAAAATATACATGGCCAAATGGAAGTAGGATAAAATTGGATGATTGTTACAGAAAGTTATTTGCTTACAAAAAACATTGACCATAGACCCTTTAAAAAAACCTACCACGGTGAAGAGCGATAATCGGTCGACAATTCCTGATTAATTCCCCTACTTGTCACGTGGATATATCGCACAATAAATTTCAACAGATAATTGCATGACAACGATCTCTTTCTAATCCCCCCTCATGGGAAGAACATAAATCTTGCATATATCTGGCATACTACATTTTTCGCCGAAAATATATCCGAGATATTTTTCGGATATATGTCAAATATTTTCATCGAGATATACAGTACTCAACAGAAGTTCTGTCACACTCAGCCATATAAGTTCAATGGTAAAAGTGGACAGAACTCATGTTGACGGCTGTATGTGTACGCTTATATCTAACATACATCTGGCATATGTCATTTTTCGCCGAACATATAAGTGATATAACTAAGATATATGTTCGCATATATGTTCTTTCCATGAGGGCCCTGTGCATCTCACTCCCTCTTGCGTGACCGCCTAGTGCTAGTTTTATAAAAAATCATTGACGATCATAAAGTAACATGAAGAACACTGCATAAACCGTTTAATTATTATATAAAATTAATCTGAGGGTTTGTGTCAATTTTTCCATCACTTTTCGAGACTTCAAATAAATTACCTCGCCTAACCTCACTCGTAGCTTTCATTGTACCTTAAGGGGTCTGCATAACTTTGGTGCCTGAAAAACAGGACAATTTTCAATATTTTTTTCTGATGAGAGTGTTGGTATGGCGGGGTCGGAATTTTGAGCACAATAAATAGACAGTCTTTCCGAGATACTTTTTTTTTATATTGAAAAATATTCATAAACAATAGAGTTATTATTATTCAAACAAAGTCCTGTCGCCGCTGCACAGTAGATTGGCGTCGGTCATTTTGGGCACTATGGTGATTTGAAAAAAAAAAAAATTCTACTCCTAGTACAATGATAAAACTTCAGAATGATCGGGTAATTTTTCGAAATTTTCAAAATTACAAAAATGGTGAGCGGAAGAAAAAAAAGTTGAGTTTTTTTCAAGAAAAAAATTGGTAAAATATTTGTTATTAACAAATGGATTAATTTAACACAAAATCATCCGGTCATTCTGAAGGAAATGTTATAAACTATGCTCTGTCCAAAGGAGAAGTAAATCGGATGAATAGCTCTTAAGTTATGACAAACGCCGTGGTTCAAAACGTAGTTTCGAGAAAAATGCAAAAGAAATATGGTCACATGGCCACAACAGGCAATGTAACTTTCCACAAAGATAGTCATAACTCAGTCAATTTTCGCAATTTTCACAAAATTTCGGTCGAAAATTGAAGATAAGACTTCAGACTATCGAAAAATGCAATAAAAAAATCGATTTTTTTCGGAATTTCAAGCTTATGCAGACCCCTTAAGCCAAAACGTTGCCGAATTCACTCTACAGCGTTCAGCCGCCTTGAATGAGTTGTGACAAGACCGCACGACAAGCGATTTCGTTCTGCATGGGAGAATTTTCTCAACTCCTGGGATTCATTATATTACTCCACTAATTGCGTAGAATATAAGTTGGAAAAAATATGATAATATGTAAGAGGTTTCAATTGATAAATACAACTTTTTTCAGAATTTTTCGCTTGATCAGTCAGCGGAAAAAAGGTGACCAGTCTAGGGTTAAACGATCGATGGAATGAAATAGTTTAAATACTCTGTTGAAGCTAGTCCTTCATAATGATATTAATTCTTCATCAATCGAGTTTGACTGATCGAATATATCGGAGTTATGAAAAGGTTTCCTTTAGTTTTATGTGGTAAATTATACGAGAAAACGTTAACGTGTATCTTGTTATAGTATTAGAGGTTTGCTGAAATGAATTAATTTTTTTTTTTTCTTACATTTTCTGGAAAATTCATTTATCCTGGGGAATCATCCCCCTGTCTGACTAATTCACGCAAATCACCCACTACAAAATTGAAAAAGTAAATTTCTCCGATTTTAGGAGTATTATTCCAGGAAAATAAAATATTTTTCCCAGCACGAATTTATTTATTGGATTATCCATTCAAACCATCTGCGCGCGTCTCCGAATCCACCAAGCGACGTTGTCACTTCGAATTTCTGTCCCCCCTCCATGCGTCCACGAGCGTCGAGAGTATGTGGGAGTTTCGAACTTTTTTCATGATTAATTAACTATAAGTCAGATCGATCTGAAAAAATTTCGAACGATGCGTGAAGGATCATTTTAGAACATGGTGGTTATTTAAAAAAAACAGTAAGACGGTTTTTTTTTATATAAAACTAAAAGTAAATTTGTAGCTATCTCACGTAGTAAAAAGTCCTATAAGAAATCCTATAGGAATTCCTATAGGAATGCTATGGAGAATTCGAACTTTTCCTATAGGTTTCTTTTCCTATAGAAATTCCAAAGTTTATAGGATCTCGGATTTTCTATAGGGATTTTTCCATTAACCATTTTCTATAAGATTTTAGAATTCTTAAAGGATTTTTTTCTATAAACCTTCTTCTATAGGATTTTTTTCTATGAACTATTTTCCATCGGAGTTTTGAGTTCTTATGGAATTTTTTTCTATAAACCATTTTCTATAAGATTTCAGAATTATTGTGGGATTCTTTCCTATGAACCTTCCTCTACAGGATTTTTGATTTCTTATAGGAATTTTTTCTGTGAATGACACGATTACGATAACCGGGGCAACAAATTTTGACTATGGATTCCCGAAGGATTTCACCTCAGGAATTCAGGAAAAATATTTGAAAAATTCTATCTTGATTATTCATTGCGATTTTCGTCGTTGTAATCTCCGCGTAAACCATATAGAATGCCCATCAGCGCCCCCGTGCGCCACTGGAGCTCCACCAGAGCCTTAGTTGCGCCCCGGTTATCGTAATCGTGCCCTATGAACCATTTTCCATGAGATTTTAGAATTCTTAGAGGATTTTTCCCTGTAGACCTTCCTTTATAGGATTTTAGAATTCTCATAGGATTTTTTTCTATAAACCTTCTTCTACAGGATTTTCGAATTACCATACGATTTTTTTCTATGAACCATTTTCTATGAAATTTTAGAATTCTTTTCGACTTCTTTCCTATAAACCTTCCTCTATAGGATTTTAGAATTGTTATAGGATTTCTCCTTATAAACCCTCTTCTATAGAAAAAAATCCTATAAGAATTTTAAAATCCGATAGAAATAGGGTAATGGAAAAAATCCTTGCAGAAAATCCGAAATCCTATAAACTTTGAAATTTCTAGCGGAAAAAAGAACCTATAGGAAAAGTTCGAAATTCTCCATAGTATTCCTATAGGAGATCCTATAGGAAATCCTATAGCATTGATTATAGGACTTTTTCCTACGTGGTAGCACAGAGAGCTGCATGCTAACGCACCGTGAAAATGCAAACTTTGATAATTATGTTCTCGGCTCCTGGCAGTCAGATCGATACCAGATTTCCAGAGATGGTCAAGTAGACTCTTCTTTATCACTGGTGAAAATTTCATCAAATCGGTAAGAAGAGTGATTCACACGATAACTACCTTAACCTCATTTGATAACACGAATTCGATGATTCGAATCAATTTCCATAAATATTTTTTCCAGTTATTAATTTTTTTATTTTTGGATAACCCATTCCGCATTACCCCTTGCAACGTACTTGGTATATAATGTAATAGCCTCGTGAATTTTATCCTCTTTCATCAGTGCATTACCCTGATTCTTCAGGTTTTCAGCCTTGTTTTTTTCCTCAGCAGTTGCTTCGCGACTTGGTGGGACACTGCGACCTTCCATTGATGCCTTGTAAGAGCTCAGCAGATCAGAATCCGCTGATGCATCAGATGCCTGTACGTTGTAGGCACTCTCTAAACATTGTATAGCCACTTCAAGACTCTCTCGGGAGTCTGCTGTTATGTCTCCTTCCTCCAATTGCTTCGTTAGAAAACGAATTATACTAGCAACCAAACCTTTCACTGCCATTTTCCTAATGAAATATTGAAGTATGAGAAAATTGCTCTATAGCATCATAGCTCAGATGTTTGTTTCATAACCTCAAAATTATCGGAAAATATGGTATGCATTTTGGAGTGATATTGTGTTTTTGCAGAAATGAATTCCATTGCATTTTCTTTTTATTCTTTTCTGACATTTTTGTTTTTTTCAAATTAATAATTAGGATAGGAATAAGGATAATTTACCTATGTTATTAATTTGTTGTAGACAGTTCCGAGATTCTTATATATCAAATAGAATTCCACTACTTGATTGTTGTTAATCGGCTAGATACAATTTATAGTGGCTTGAAGGAGCCTTAAAGTACATACACACAATTGTTTTTTTAATAAGCACTTGGAGGAAAAAGGATTATAAGGAATTACCTTTTGAGTGCTTTTGAGACTACGCCGGTGCAAAACAGTGTCGCCGTAGCACCGAATGAAAAGGGCTGTTGCGTAGGCAGCTAGCGATTATTAGGGTCCCTAGATGATCCGCCATTTTACTAGTAATAAGAGGTAAAATTCAAATCTAGAATTTATATTGAGTGAGTTTTATGGATTATTATGATTATTTATGGATTATTATGATTATAGAACTAATTCATCGAAAATATTTGTTAAATAGTCTTGTAAAAGAATATTTGTTATTTTGGGTTTTTACGTCCTTGAATTCGAAGAAGGTTCGTAGTATTCATGAGGTCCCCGGATTAAAGATATTCCCCAACAGCTGCATTTCGGTTAATTGTTAGTTTTCCAATGAATTGCTGTCCAACCATTAATATTCGAGAGTCATAAAACCTATATATTCTTCGCTGAAATATTTGAGTACACTATTAGAATTTTACTCGTTATTGTGTATTTCGAAATGTTAATCCCTAACCGTTATTAAGGTGACCCAGTTTTATGATACATTCAATCACTCTCTTCAAGAATTTTTGCTCTTCCATTCATTTATTACTCTAAGGGTGATCCCCGGTAGCTTAGTTGGAAGAGTTCACGGCGCGATACTGGGGGGACCCGGGTTCGATTCCCGGCTGGGGCTATCGGGATTTTTTACCCCTAGGTACTTAGCCGACAATTGCACTAATTAAAAAAATGGTCTTATGTAAGTGATTGTACAACGTTAGTACATGATTGTACGAGGTGAAATTTCGTTAGTAGATTCATCAATTAGCTGCAATTAATTAATTAATTTTAGGCATGATGCTGGCCGACAAGAAATCAAAAATTGTTCAATTAATTGTCAAAAGGGGTCTATTTCATCGGAAATCGTTAGTAGATTTCAAATTTTATAATTTCATCGTTTGTAGATGCATTGTTAATTAAATAACTGTAAATAAACAATTGTCGTTTAGTATCTGCCTTTAAGCGATCAACCTGTATGGTCTCTATATTATCGACAATTACTTTTGTCGAATTATATTGGACTCGCTATTTACCGATGGCGGCGCTGTTTTTCACCAATATGGACGTTCTAAGGCCCTCACGTACGTACATACACAAGCTCACAATTTGCATGTGTAATGTATGTGAGCTGATGTTAGCGCCTTAGAGTAGCCATGTCCAGAGGGCGTCTTGCTATTTAGCGTCCCCAATACAGATACTAGTGATACACGGAGAAAAATTCTCCTTATGAAGTACCGAACTTCTCCACTAAACACGGGACATTTCGTAGGGTGTACAGAAAAGTAAACAGATCTGAGTAAAATCTGAAGGTCAAACATTAAATTTTGCTGAATTGGTTCAGTAATTTTTGATGCAGCAAGCGCCACTTTGTCGTGCGGACTTGGTAATTTTTAACGAAACTCTTTTGAAAAATTCATGCCAATGCTTATCTATTTTTGATGACTCCAGGATCATTAATTTTCACTCAGAGTTCTTTTCACTATCTAATGAGAAATTTTCTCCGTGTATTATGGCGCGGCCGCAAGCGGCCGCGCTGTTGATGCCGTTTTTTCATGAAACTTCCCATGAAAATGCCCCATGTCAGTCAGCGCTTCGATTAAGGTTACTAGAGGGTTATCTAGTAACCTTGTACATACACAAGCTCACAATTTGCATGTGTAATGTATGTGAGCTGATGTTAGCGCCTTAGAGTAGCCATGTCCAGAGGGCGTCTTGCTATTTAGCGTCCCCAATATGTTGGTGATGTCTTTTATTAGAAAAAAAAAATAAATAAATAAATAAAAAATAAAAAATAAAAAAAAATAAAAAAGGAGAAAGGACAATACCTCCCTGTATCATACCTTATTAAGTGCATGAGAGAATAATAAAAATGCAAGATCCAAAAAATTCACTGAAAAATGAAAGACCTGGGAATATGCAATTCAGTCATGAGAAATTAGTGAATTTAACGCGAGAAGCTATTCATAAAATTATTGAGAGCGATCCACTGTTTCGTGGAGTTCCGTCAGATGCAACTGTCGAAGAAATAAAAGCGCAAACTGCAGTTGCACAGGGCCAGGCGATCACTGTATATGTGAACAGAGGAAAACTTTCAAGACTTGCAATTGTGGTAATTATTCAGTTTCTTATGCGAAAAATGTACCAAAATTCTATCCACAAGATGGAAAACAAATTAATATTTCTTCCAGATTCGACCCAATAATACAACAGTTCTAGATCTCAAGAAAGCAATAAAATGTCAAACCAATTTATCCCTGAAACGAGAAAGTTTGAGCAAGAAAATAAGTTGGAAACACGTGTGGAAAAAGTACGATGTCTATTTCGATGAAGTCCCCCTCAGTAACGATAGAGAGAACATAAAAACTTATGGAGTATGTAATCGAGTTGAACTGCACTACAAAAAATGTTGTAGGGAGAAGAAGAGAATTCATCGCAGTGTAAAAAATTAATAGGACCTAATCCAATAAATCTCATAAGTGGTACATTGATTGACGATCCTCTCAGTCTCCCAGTTATCCGTTCATGCCATTATTACACGAAGGAGAAAGTGATACAAAATCAATATATGCTAATAACCCAATAATTCACCATATAACATTTAATGAATCAAAATATGTTAATAACACTATTCTATTCAATTGATTTGCTGTAAATTAAATGAATGCTCAATTAATCATATAACAATCACTTTTCAATAAATTGATCACTATTTTTGGCAGTATGCGCTGCAATACCAATACAATTTTCTGCACTAGCTTTCTTAATTTCCACTTTGAGATCGGGCTGAACCTCCTCCAACATCAAACAAGTCAGCTCAAATGCTGCTCCATATCCCCAATCAGTAACAATTAGTTTCTTAAGATTCCAGGCTCTATAAACTCCTTCCAATCCCCTCTCAGTGATGGTGTGATTATCAGAGACATCAAGAACTTCGAGGTTAGGACAAAGACAGAGAACTCTCTCCAAACACCAATCATCAAAGTACCGACAATTCCTAAAAGCCGCTATTTTCAGCCTCCCTACATTAGTGAAATTATCTAGACCCTCATAACATAATTCTGTTCCACTAGCATCAACCTCTTCAAGAAACCAGGTAGGCTCATATGTATTCGGTAGATCTAGGATATTGTCAGGACCTAGAAACTTGTTGGAACCCTTTCTTCTGATTTTTCCATTTCTATGAACGATGAAGTGAGCAAGACCCAAGTCGTTACCCAAGATTTCTTGGCGCTCTGGAATGTACCTTTGGCTCCACCTTAGGTAGTCAAGCTGCTTCCTCTTGTACCAGGCGATCCAGTCTGTCAGTTTCATGCTGCCTTTGTTAATGAAGATACCGTGTCTGTTGGTTCCTATGTTGAATGCCTGAAGGTAATGATCTTCTTCCTGCATCGGCCCTCTCCAAGCCTTCAATTTTCTACTTTTCCTGACTCTCTCTTTCTCCTCATCATCCAAGTCTGCCCAACGTTCACGATAACTAGGAGAATCACTGTAGGTTCTCTTGATTATTTGAGGAAGAATAAATCTCTGACGTCTCAATAACAATTCGAACATTTTTCTAAGCTTTTATCGTTTTATTTATTATTTTGTTGTTGATATGATTGGTTTTTTCTAAATATAGTTTTGTTTATGTATATTTATGCACGTGTTTTTGGGTGTTTTGGTTCGGTTGACTCAGATTATTCTGGGTTACCGGGGTGACTGCGAAATTATATTTTCTCCGACAACCGACAATCGCGCCGACAGCAGCCAAACTGCCGACGTGTTGGAGATTGCGGTGGACAAGGATAGAGGGCGTACGGCCGAATGGGCAAAAGCCCCTACGTGCCATAAAAAAAAAGAAGAAGAATTGGCAGTCACTTTCTCTCGTATTTTGCATGAAGTTTTTTACTTTTTTAATTTGGCGATTAATTAACTTTGGAGTTAATTTGAAATCTGAATGATTTATCTTCAAGGGGATTTAGAGAATTGAGGATCTTGGATGTGTAATGAAATAGTAATGCGGGTTATAATGCTGAGGCTGATCGATGTAGGTGTATTTGGAGCTTGGGCGTTTTAGAACTTGAAGACGTATCGAACAATTCTTTATTTTCATTCCTTTTGCTGTCTGTCGGAGGAATGTCCATTGGTATTTGATCGAAAGCGGGAAGCACTGGTGAAGGTCTATCCCCGAGTCCGAAGGAATTGATGAAATTATTTCTTCTAAGGCCTAACCAAGTTTAGGTTTGGCTGTCAGCTACTTTTTAAGAATTCAATAATTGAGGGGGAAATTAGCATATTTGAGTATGGAGGACACACAAGAGGAGGTAAAAACATGCAATGAAACTGTAATTATTTATTTTCTATCATTAAAATATTTTTTGTCTTCTCTAGACACAATTTGTTGTTGATGATGTGAGCAAAATCATCAAGGAGGCCATTGAGGTATCCATCGGTGGAGATGCATATGCACACAACAAAGTCAGCCAGTGGACGTCGAACGTGGTGGAGGGATGCCTAGCGAGCCTAACAAAATTGCAAAAGCCTTATAAATATATTGGTAAATAATTCCATTCGATCCTCTTATCCTGGAACATTCTAGAAATTTTTTTCAATCAATTGAAACCTTAAAAAATATCCAACTTTGTTCGAGAATTTTTCTTAACAAAATTTATGGGTTTTGGAGAAGAAATGAAATTATGTGAATGTAGTACATAAAAATAACTATCCTAGCGGAGTTAATAATTATCAATCTCACTTTAAAATTAGTTCCTTCAAAACATTTCTGTATTCAAAAAGGGTATCGAAATTTTGAGAGTCTCTTCCTAGAGCTCACCATTTTCATTATTGTTCTTTTGACTCGCCTCGTTTTATCATATTGCTCATGATTTTCTGCTTACATGATTTAATCATATAATTTTTCATTCCTAAAAAATCTTCAGCCAACTAACGGTCATAACAACAATAGAAAAAACTAATAACTCATAAGAAAAAACACAGATTTTTTAAATAGATTTTTTACTCCATGTGGGCATAATATTTGATTTAGTTTACACAATGATTTTTTGGTATTATCTTGTGGTTACCTTGAGTTGAAAAATGTTTTAGGTTATGGAAGGCACTGGTGTACAGATGATTCTGTCATTAGGATTTTTTGAGAAGTTTTTTATGCATTTTCTGTCTGTTTTTTATGCTTCAAGTTGGATTTAATTCGTTTATTTCAACATTGAGTTGCAATAGTTTTTGTAATAGAAATGGTTTTGATCTTGTGAATTTTTGATTTTTTATACAGAGTAAATAAATGGATGCCCTGATGAAGAGCACCTTGAGTGTTCGAAACGTTGGCAATGAGAAGAGACCTGTGTTTTTTCTTATGAGTTATTAGTTTTTTCTACTGTTGTTATGACCGTTAGTTGGCTGAGGATTTTTTAGGAATGAATAGAAACGGTTGTGGATATTTTTAAGACATATAATTTTTCAATTAATTCCTTTTCTTTCAGTCACCTGCACAATCATGCAAAAAAATGGAGCAGGTTTGCATACAGCAAGCTCCTGTTTTTGGGACAATGCAACTGATGGCAGTTGCACAGTACGTTGGGAGAACAAGACAATGTACTGCATCGTTTCTGTCTTTGGCTTGGCCATGTAAATGCTTCTAGTCAGCCTCCAATAAAACAAACGATATTGTTGGAGCTATGCAAGGTGAAATGCTCATTCAGAATAAAGAAAACCAGAGCTGAATCTGCTTCTGACAGCTGCTCTATATAACATAGAGGATATTCCTTATATTTTTCATTTTTTGTTCTCTTATTCATTTCAATACAAATTCGTAGTAATATCCTCGTTTTCAATGAATAGTTTGGGTCTGATTAATATTGACAGCAGTTTTGTACTATTGAATATTTGGATTTATGAGTAATAAAAGATATATGTAATTTAATTCCTTGGGTATTCAATTAGGATAGATAGGCTTAAATTATAGCAATGACGAAAAAAGCACTGGGAAGTAGGGGTGTGCTTCTGTCTTGAAGAAAATCTAATAGATTATTATTGTACACGGGTATGTAATATCTTCTTTTATTCTTCCTTTTCATATCACAAATATATGTATAATAATGTCATTCTTCTGTATTTTTATCTACCCATCAGTACCGTTTTTTAAAAATCGAATGGAAAATAAAAAAGAATTAAATTTCAAGACTCCGCAAAATAGAAAGTAATTATTTGACATGTGTTTTTTAAGGCTGAGCCTAGTCCAGTGATGATAAAGAAAATCAAAGAACAGCTTAGTACGACATTCATACAGATGAATTAGCAAAACAAAATATTGAACTTGCGAGTCTTACAAAATTAATCCTTCTCAAAAACCACAATGAAAAATGTGTTCAAAATTTAATTTCATTGACTTTAAGTTTTTTTTGTAACAAAAACATTATTCATTAGCTACGTCATAGCAATCTTCAGATATTCATTTCTAACGTATCTTCCAAAAAAATTGGAAATCAGTGAAATTATGATTCGATTAATGAGTGATTGATCAATGATTATAATTACTATAAAATGATTGATTAATTTAAATGTTGTCAATTATGCTTTGGAGTGAAAGATATAGGCGAGTTTATGAGTATTCATTGCACTCATGAGACCCATCGGAGAGTTCTAGGAGGTCCGGAAGAAAATCGCCATCGTCGTTTGCTGGGTCATCTTCATTTAGGAGAACCATATTGACAGCTAGACCATCTCCAAACTCATCGTCGATGTAGATATCCTCGACTGTATTGTCCGGAAGATCCTGAAGTTGGAAAATAGTTGCAATGTGAATATTTTCAACTTTATTTAACTAAACTAATGAAGAAGTGAAACGAGATGAGTCAACTTAGCTTCAGAACGTATGAATCTAAAGGTAATAGAAAAATTTTCATAGAGACCTCTCTCATTTCCCTTTAATAGACCTATTCATTCTGAGTCATAAAGCACTTGATTCCTTAAATGGAAAAGCCTATTCAAAGATATTTTGTAAATATTGATTTTGAAGTGAAAATTGAAGAGCGATTTCATTCTAACACTTTACTATCAGAATAAAATAAAAGAATATCTGAAATTTTATTGAATTACTTGATCAATTATTTTTTTTTACGCATGACTATCTCAAGAGCGGAAAAATTGAAAATTCTTTTTTTTGTAGCACATCTCCCCGCATATGAATTACATTGTTTTCCACTAATTTGAAATTTTCCCAAAAGGTTCCATTTATTCATTCAACTAATTATTTTCATTTTATAAATAGGTAATTTTTCGATGAAAGGCATCCGATACTTACAATTCTTCTAATAGGTATTTTTCCCAACGGAGTATTACTCAAGCTCCTCAACTGTCCCAGATGAGCTGGCAGTGAGCGTCTCCTAGCCAAATCGTCCTTTGCACAGGAAGGGCATTTCTTTTCCTTACATTTATCCCCAAACACAAAAAGCGTAAAACCTGTTTCATTCTCTTCATTACCTTTACATCTATCAGCTGCGCTAGAAATATGAAGGGATCCACAACCTCCAAGCTGTTCCCCACCATTGACAGACTCATGAAGGAGAGTTTCAGGCTCTCTATTCTGTTCCAAACCTGATTGATCATGTTCACTAGAATTTTTAGTAATGGACGCACAATGAAAGATTGTCCTGGAGAACTCACCAGATGTTCGTCGAAGATCAATACAATTTTTGTCTTGATCCATGTCCTCCTCATACTCCTTTTTCGATTTGCCTACATTTGTACTGGTTTTCTTTTTATCAATGACAAATGTGTCTCCACTTCCTGACCTCTCAATGCTCTTAATCTCTTCATCAGCCATTTCATTCAATTTGTAGAGTTCCTCGAACACTGACTCACTTTCCCTCGAATCATCAACATCATCACCAAAGTTTTTCGGACTTTTGAATGGAGAAGAATCAGTAGATTCAGGTGATACAGGTACTGGTGTAGTTGACGAAGTGTTTGGAGTTGTAGACTTGACTATGTCAGTTGCTCTGTCCAGAGCATCTTTCAGGGCTTGGAGGGATTTACTCCTGAGTATTGTGCCAGCTGTCATGTCTTGCGATGAGTTGGTAATGCTATAAGTGGTTTTATTTCCTGAAATATTACTCCCGTTAATAGTGTAAGTGTTATTACTCTCAGGAGATTTTTTTTTCCCTTCATTAAGATTATACACAGACTGATACTCTCCAGGATTACTTATTCGCATTTTCGAGATACAAATCTCTTTCTCTTTTCTCCATAATGATGTCTCGAAGAAACTGGTCGAATCAGAGTTGAGAACTTGGGGTTGAATGACAGCACCTCTAATGGGTTTGGGAACATAAGAATATGGTTTATGAGTTTTGATAGTGGTGGATTTTGTGTACGTTCCATATTGACCTGTTGACGTATTCAGTTTGGGTTCTAGGCTTGTTTTGTGACTGGCAGGCTTGTGTGGCTCGTAGTCCTTGCTCCGTATTTGTGTCAACAATCTGGACTTGAGATTGTCTCTCTTTTCTGTTGGTGAACAGTGGGAGGAGTCAGATCCGTAGAAGAATGTTTCTCGTTTACTTGCAAGGGACTCTTTTAATTTCTTTATATTCACTCTCGGGTCACTGACAGTTTCTCGGTCAGTTGAATCATCAGCTCTCACTGGGTATGAGGTCCTTCTGGTTTTTAAATCGCGATTTTCACTAATGTCAGTTCTCATAACTTTAGTGATTAAATTTGACTTTCTGACACTTGTGGACTTGGGAACTTCTTTCAAGATTTCTCGAGTTTCAGTTGAGTCATTATAGTTTTGTTTATCATTTGCTAAGGTCTGATCAGCCACTGAGTGTCTTTCATGACACCTTGGAGACTCTGCTGAGGTGCATTTGGTGACAATTGGAGATTTGCAGACCGGAGAAGTTGGAGATGGTTTGTTGTTGTTCGTCATTGGCTCAATGTAAATAGGCTCCTCGTCTCCGTACTGCATCTCCAATCTCTGAAGGTATCTTATCATCTTTGGAATGTCCAGTGTGCGTTTAGTGACATCTAACTGAAGACCAGCATCGAGAAGATTGTTGAGAAGGGAAGGGAAGTTGTAGATATCGATTATAACTCCTCTCCTGTAATGAATGTACTGTCGTTCTATTTCGGTTTTGCTTAAATTATTCCAGGGGATGTTCATTGTGCACATTTCCCATATGAGCAGGGTCAAGCTGTAAATGTCGGTGGCTACTGAGGCTTCATGAGCACTGAGGAGCTCAGGCGCCTGCCATCTGAAGATCTCTGAACGAAGACGATCTTCGTATTCATGAAATACTTTTGGCTAGAAGCAAAGAGGAATTTTATTCACTTTAAATGATCAATTTTTGAGTGGCGATAGTACTATATAGTACTCAAGTTCACAATGAATTTTCAAATCATTTGGCAAATATCTTTAAAATGATGTTTATCTAAATTAATATATAAATGTAGAGAATTTTAAGAATTATATCTCCTCATATTTTTCTCTAAACTTCTTCAGTGTTAATAACTAGATTATCTCGGTATTCATAGTAATTTCTTATTATTACTGCAATCATGCAAAAATCAGACGATCTAAATCAATCTCGAAATATCATAGAAAAATTGAAAAAAATATTAAATAATTCATCAATCCAATGATAAAAATCTATTTTCAAGTTGTTGAATGCAGCATGCGCTTATTTACAATAACTTTCGCTTGACCAAAGGCTTTCAAGGTCGACCCTAGAAACATTAGTACGCTGCAAGAAGAATTCTAATATTAAAACATGTTTCTGTATAATGATTGTCCTCAGGTTTGGCTCTAGATTGGCGGCCTTGAATAGGCTGATCAACATTCTTGTGTAATGTATTCCCGGTATTGTATGTGAGTTACGATTCACAGGATGGAGAACCAATTGATCTGGTTCTTATGAAGAGTGAATGAATTTGTTGACTCACTCCATTGAGATTGATGGCTAATTCCCAGCCTCCGAGTTTAACAATCCCAGTCGCTGCTAGTAAGACGCAGTGGGGGCTTATGGCACTGTGAATGTAGCCACGCATGTGGGCATGTCTTAGAGCTGCTGCCAGATTTCCCGCACATTTTGCAACCCCCTGAACTGAGATTCGTTCACCCTGCTCGTGGATGTAGTTGAAGAGAGTGCAGTCCACTGGTTCGAAAATTGCTACAAGACCGTGTTCTTCGGTTTGAGTAGTGCCCATGAGGAGTATAACATTTGGATGACGAATTTCTCTGTTTTGAAAAATTGATAAATTAAGGTTGTTTCATTTTATTCACACTCAAAAACCTATCAATGTAGTCAAATTGACCAAATTAATGAAGTAATTTTAGTTGGGAAAAGAATGAAAATTCCTCCGATCCATGGAGATATTTCAACAGGAGATAAAAAGCAGAACGTTTTACGTATGTAATTCTTTAATTCTTTATTTGTTACATTATCTCGATTTTTTTCATTCTGTTTTCAGCTAATCAGAGTGCAGTATTCGTGGTCACGTGACACGAATTACGCTAATTATTTTTTCCGTCCGAATTTCAGCCGATAGAATTGCACCATTTGGCGTTATTTTATATGACTTAAACAGTATACTTCTGATTGTTTTTTTCAGAAATTGGCTGTCTTATATATAAATAAACAAGAGAACTTTTCATGTTTGAAATCTGAACTCCGTCTCATGGTGCACTTCTATCGGCCAAAATTTGAACGGAAAAAATAATCATCCGAATGCCACTCAGGCTTTAAAATTAATCGGATATTTTCCTCAAAGTTTCCTGTATACACACAAACTCGTTTAACTCCCCAGAAAAATCACTCGTGCTGCGTATAGGGTGATTGAAACATCTTTTACTCCCTAGAGGAATAATATACTAATTCTCTTGGGCAGTAATCTTCAGTGTATGGGTTTCTATGGTTTTCATAGAGAAATCAACGGAAAACAATGAAAATCTGTAACCTGAACAGAGTCGCCCAAAGGAGACGAAATTCCAGTTAGACTATACTCGTGATTTTTCAACCTGGAAAACTGGACACGTTCATTTGTTTGCAACAAACCTATTGGGAAATATCCGACAATGTTGGAGCTTTTGTGGTATTATAAATGAAAATTTTATCGGTTATAAAAAAGGTCCCTTGATATTTGCCCCAAAACTCACTATTTTACAGATATTGGGAGGATAATATTTAAGAAATTGATAAAAAATAGTTCACTAAAGTTACTTACGAAAGCACTTCAAGATCTGCCCTCACAGCATTCTTACAATCAGGATGGATATGTCTCCTCAGTGACACTCTCGTATTATGCCACTCTGCGTAGATAAGCTCCAGATACCGATCCTCAGTTCCCGCTACCCAGCCGATCTCGAAAATTTCAGGCGCAAATGCGTGTGGCACGCCGGGCATTATTATTACTCCTCGATTATTGTTCTTGTTTTTCTCATTCTTGTAATTGTTCCTGATGAGCAAATCCAGCCGGGCTTTGTCTGGACTGTTTGGGGTCACAATAAAGCCTGCGTCACTTGGATTTTTTCGTCTCTCAATGAACGCTTGAATCGCATTTCTGTACGCCTCGCTGTAAACAAAGAATAAACTCGGGGGTTAGAGAGGCTGAGAGGATCGTTGACAATATTCATGATATGTTATCAGTGGACAATTATAGAATTCTTCCAATAAATGCACAACTTCTATTCGAAATGAAGTTTCATTTTTTTTTTTTTGAAGAAATTATAAAATAATTGATTGTAAAAGCACAGAAATGTGGTTATAAAAACGTACGCTGCCTCTTCGTCACGTTTTTCAATGTTTTCACGTATCTTCGGGCCTTCTCCACATCCCGAACTCTTTACTCTAATTACTGTAGTCGCAATAACATTTCGTCCATGAAGATTAACAACTTTTCGACACTTTGTTGTATAAAATCCAAGGTACGTCGAAGAATACATGTCCGGACTTGTACTGCGCCTCAGCGGTCTTGTGATGTTGCCCGGTCTTGACTGGCAGATTGTTTACATACACCGCTGACAACGTGAGTCACGTCATTGAAGGGATATACGGGCAATAAAAATTTTGGAACACAAAATTCACCAGAGCATCTTATCTGTTTTTCTGAATAATTCCAACTGTTTTTTTTTCTAATTGATGGTTGTCAATTGTTCATTTGTGATTCAATAAAGAGTGAGTGAGTGCGATTTAGTGGAACTAAGTACCTATCCCTTTATTAGTTTCATGAGAGTGAGATTCATGTGAATTCCCGTGTGGCACACTGGTGTAAATCCTGTCTACGATACACGGAGAAAAATTCTCATTAGATAGTGAAAAGAACTCTGAGTGAAAAATGATGATCCCTGGAGTCATCGAAAATAGGTAAGCATTGGCATGAATTTTGCAAAAGAGTTTCGTTAAAAATTAGTGAACCAATTCAGCAAAATTTCATGTTTGACCTTCAGTCTTTACTCAGATCAAGTTTACTTTTTTGTAGACTCTACAAAATGTTCTGTGTTTAGTGGAGAAGTTCGGTTTTTCTCCGTGTATCGCGGTGTCCGAAGTGGAATCGTTTGTAGAGTTTATATTGTAAGCATATATTTTTATATTGAATTATCCAGTTTCTCAAAAGCATTCATCTACGAGAAATGAATCAAGTGGAGAAAATGAAATTTTATTATTCCTACTGTGACGTTATGAGTTTTACCCGGAGGTAAAACTCAAGGTTAAAGGATTATAGTCTTGGTTATTGCTATTGGGAACTCTAAAACTCCCTTTTCTACTTCGTAGTAATTATAACCCTTTATTCACTCCGCCTCGGCTAACTTCGGCGGTGAGCTCACGGGGGGTTTGCTCACTCGGCGGATGTCGGATGGAAGGATATGAAGGGTTAAGGTGTTATTGAACACTCGCGTATTAATCGGTAAAAGTATGGTATATTCACGATAGTTGTTAAAATACACGACAATGTTCGTAAATGGGTCGGTATACGCGTAATTAAGATGTTAGCTCGACTTGGAACTTGGACTCGCTATTATTGTCTTTTGGCCGAAGGCCTGAGCCTGGAGATGTTCGCGACTCCACTCCCTATCGTACTCTGGTCTCTAGTGAGTCCAGAAGACCCACCAAAGCTCGCCAAAGTTCCAAGTTGCTGAGCTACGCAGTCTCACGGTTTTTTCCACTAATACTCTGTTATGCCATCATTGACACAAACTAAGACAGTCAAACAGTTCAGGCCACCTGAACTGGACTTGCAAAAATCGTGGGACTGCTTACCACGATGTCCAAATGACACCGTGGGACTACTGACCAAAGTCTGGATGGCAGGAAAGAGAAATCACATTTCTCATTCCTCTCATCCAGCTATTGTTTAACTTTTCCATTAATTAATAACTAAATCGACGTATTGGTCGATCCCAATACGTCACACTACGAATGAAAAAAAAACAAAAAAAAAATGAGAAAAATAATGAAAACTAATGAAAAAATTTTGGATGAGGAACAAAGTTACCTAATTGGAAAAATTGAAAGAATATAACGGAATCCCATGGAGACTATTTGTTTTTTCGTTGCATTCAATTTGCTGAGAAAAACTATGAGCAAGTATACGATGATAATAGATTTTTCCACGAATCAGTCTTGATAGAAGAAAATAAAATATAAACCGGTGGATTGCAAATCGTGTGAATTCCCTGTTAATTCTCCAGCAATGGACCGGAAAAAGCCCAGCGACGAAACAATTAGAACGGTTGATAATTCTTTTTTCTCCTCTCTTCGTGCGAGAATCCAGCCGGAAAATACCAATTATTTTTCTGCGTGAAAAATTTGAACAATTATGATCATTATAATGATTCCACAATACTTATTGAGAGGCCATCAAAGTTTGACATAGTCCGGCGATGCCGATCGCGTCGAACGATGTCCCTGGAAAAAAGTTCAATGCAATGGGCATTCGGTATTCCCTCGCGCATTCGAATGAAATTCCTATCCCGTTTTTTCAAAATGCCTTTTGACTATTATATAATGTTTATAACAGAGGTCAAGGTTCACTGACCGACGAGCGTAACAGGGTGAGGCGCATACTCTAAATACCAAAGTTCTCTTCCATTTGATACGGGGAAAAAATTCCATTTATTTTTCACAAATTGCATTCGAGCTGAATTCATCTATCGAGTTTAATTCCATTCACCCGTTTTTTTTTTTTGCAATTACGTGGAGTTTTGTATGGATTTATTGTCCATTTACTCATCCTGTTCATTGAATTTCAACTTCCGGCATTACATAATTCCGGGAATCGGAAGTATTTTGTGGAAATGCGGTGCATCAGGGGACATTGGTGTTATTATTATATCACTAAAATTTTCTTTCTTTTGGAACTTGTAAATCGTAAATTCACTACTCTTTATCCCACTATTTCACTACGAATTAATTGTCATGCTTTTCAATATTCCCCTCTCACACGCCCATAATTATACAATTATTTGAGAAACTACTAATTTTATAATAAAATATGAAGCTACTTGTGTAGCTAAGGGAATTTCCTATTAGAAAATGGCTCGTTATTTTATCCATGGTAAAATTCTAGTGAAAAACCATTATTTTTTTCCATCTTGTGATTTAATTTCCAAATTAAGATGGTCTTGCTGGGAATTTACCATATTAAATTTTGCTAGTGACATGCCTGTTACTTATGGTGATGTGTATTTATATTCATATCAAACAGAATAAGATGAGACGACTCATTAAGTTTCACAATTTCTTTCTCACATTAAAAATACGAGAATATTATAGTAATCAATAATAAAATTTTCTTAATCACATGTTCATATTTTTAAAGCATAAAGAATAAATTTCTAAAAATCGTGGGAATTCTTTTGATTTTATGTTTTTAATTTGTTTCAATTTTGGCGATGATGGATTATAATTATTCTGGTTAGAAAGCGCGAGGGGGTCAGCCTCTGCTGTCATAGTCTATTGTCCCGTGGGTAAGATCCGATCTTTATGAAATTCTCGCAATTTGGACGAATCAATTAGTACGAAACCGTGATCATTAATGAGAATGACTGACTTTGGTGAAACAGGTGGAAGACTTTACTGCGTCTGTGAATGATTGTTTTTGAGATTGATAGGCCGGAAGACCGTTATGAAGAGTCATGGTGCGTCAGATCCGAGGTCAGATCATTGAGTTATCTACCACATATCTGCGAAGAAGAGTATAAATCATTGGCTAGTATTTCTGAGCCCAGAAAAACGTTCATCCTTATGAAACAATTTGCTCCTTCTTTCAGAGTATCAGGGATTGAGTCACAACATAATAAAATTACTGCTGAATAATTCTGTACAAGTATTAAAAAAATTCTAGAAACTCTGGGGGCCCAAACATCATGGAAAAAAAACAATAGAACTCAGCAGGTACCAGTAAAAGCTGACCTACGCTGGGATTGTTAGAGCAATGGAGTCTTTCGAATTTATCCGTGCATGTCGACAATATTCCAAATCACCAGAAATAGAAACAATAAAATCTCCGCAGTCACTCGAACCAAAAAATTTTAGTCTCTCGTTTTTTCAGTCTTAATCAAATTTCAACGATCAGCTCAATTTCAGAAGAGGTGAGTTTTTGATGGATATCTTGTTTTACTTCGCTCTACAATGTTCACAATCTCCTTTCGATCATGGGATTTTTTCTCCAAACACTGATCTCGAAATAGAATTATAATTATTTCATTTCACTCCACTACTATACAATTCCTTTGTCAACACTTATGCTTTTCAAATGTGACTCGCTCCGTTTTTATAACATCCAATAAATCTTCAAGATGAATCAATGAATTAATTATGAAATTGAATAAGTTGCACAAGAGTGCTGCAATTTCTCTTATCTCCTAATTACATTAATCTCCATTGATTATTTTATAATTTTTGGAGTAATTGAATTTACTCGGAAGGTGGGGGAGTGCATGTGTATGCACACACAGTGTTCTAAAGAACCATTATAGCGTAAAATGGGACACATATTAATTACTTTCAAATTGTGAAAATAAAATTGTCGTGACAGAAATCGGAAAATTTGATGTTATTGGGCTAACGAAAAGTAAGAATGAAGACGAACTGACCTGGAAATCCCTTAGTATTTGGATTTTATGGTGGGATATAGGGGGAGGAGAAGCGGTGGAAGGTATGTTACCTTCCTTATAACTGTTGAGAATCTTAGAAACAATAAAGACCCTGTCCCGAATGTGGGTTATTGTGATGCCTGAGAATCTCTTGGAAGTAGTGAGATGTATACAAACGTATATACCTGTGTTACCGTAATTACATCGAGATTAGAGAAGGACTAACGACAATGGGCATTAACCATGACGCTCACTTTTACCTGTAGTTGGTTTGTCGAAATTTTACATCTTAAAATTATTCTTGTATCTTTCTCTATCTGATACAAAGGGATTCGAGGAGAAATGGTGCTTGCCTCTGCGACAGATAGAGGATATAACCATAACGAATAGAAGGAAAAGATATCTGATACAAAACCTTTCATGAGTCGTATTGGTTGACCTGAATGAGTGACTACATATGACAATTTTATATTTTGCTTTGAACGAGAAAGAAACATTTAATTTTCTGAATTTTCTTTTAAATATAATATTTGACTGAAAGCTGCATAAAATTTATTTATTTTTCTGATTAAATTTGAAAATAGAAGAACCTGGAAAGTAAATTTCTATTCTCATTGAATTTCATTTGGAAATTAATTTGAGGAATCGATTGTCATGTTTTTTTTTTTTTTTGGTAACTTCTGTAAATAGTTTCACGTAATCATATTGTATTATGGGTATCAACGGGTGACCTTCTCCAACACATCGAAATAAAGAAAACTGACAACGCTCGTGATAATGTCTCATTCAGTCATGAATAAATTTGAATAAAAATCGATACAATGGAAGAAAGAGAAATGAATTTAACATCTCCATCATGTATCTAACATGATCGAATAATTTCTTTGTACACACCAACAAGAACTTTCAACTATGAGTCTGCATTATAAGTAACACATGACATCGTGATTATAATTACCTAATTGCACGGCAATCCTGTGACGGCGTACACACATTTAGCGCTACAAAACTACAAGAATAAAGTCTCTGAATAATCGACGTTATTATTCCGATAAGTTCAATCTTAAGCCTCCTTATCACAAATTATATACAAACAAATTTAATGTTATCTCTCAATTGCCAATGGAACACCACCAACACATCGCTCCCATTCAGTATTATCACGTAACTAGCGTTGAAATATCTTCTTCAACATCTGTATTTAATAATAACGCGTCCAGCAATTCGTTTGGCTTCGGCTTTTGACGCGCAGCGCTTTCAACACGGAACACCTTCAACCGGCACGAGCAACGTATTTTTTATTCTCTACTCCAAGGACCCATTCAAATAAATAAATTCAAAGTGCTTTTTTGTGCAATGAAATACCATCCAAACACTCAAATATTTCCCTTAAAAACATTGAAAATTGTCTCGAAAAAGGTTTGAAAATGCTATTAAAAATCAGTTAGTTAGTTATCACAAAACACTTACTTTCTCAACCACTTGAACATTCCCATCATTCCCATCATGTACGTGATAATGCGACGTATGATACTAATATGAGTTTTTAAAAGGCAATTTGTTAAAGTCAATAGTGCAAATATATTAAAACTCCGGACACGAACGTTCTTTGCTAATTCCGGACTCGAAATGATACCGGCACGTTCCGTCGTGGCTCTATGGGCCTGTACTCGTTGCTGGTTAACTGCTCGTCGGCGTTGCGAACATCCCCCACCATCACTCGAATCACAGTCCTCGAGTTTGTTCACTTCAAACATTTTCCACATTGACTGAGGAAAGAGACTCACTTTCTTTCTCTGCATTGAACTCTTTCTTAATTAAGGGAGCAGATGATTACCGCTAATAATAATTAACTTGCATTTAATTTACTCACTTCAGTGAATAAATATTCTTATGTGCGCATGAAGGTTCAGTAACGAATAAGGACTGCAATATACAAGGCTTTGAATTTCTTTGACCTCTGTCCATCGAATAATGATGGCCTGAAGCTTTTGTTTACCTCGGACTCTCCATAGTTAAATTGATATAGTTTGTGTTGAATTTTGGCGGAAGTATTCAAGTGCTTTATAGAGTGTAGGAGAAAGACTCATTGAAAAGAATTTCATGAATTTCGTGGATGACTGAAATTACTGCTGGATTTTTAGTCTACATTCAAGTAACGATATTTCTTCTGTAATGCCATATTTTATGAAGCGGCCAGACAACAATCAGGCGCGATGAATGATAAATAAGAGAAAAAAAATTGGCGCGGCTGTAGTTGGCATGACAGAAGCTGTCGCGGCTGATACAGCCGTAAGTTGTAACGTGGATATACGTTTATGGAATCTTTATTTTTTTTGTTCTTTTATTTCTTATATTATGAATAACTAATGTTGTATGGTCCGTCTTGCGGCGGTTCAGTTTTCATCGAGATGAATTCGATTTGGTTGCACTAATTTGTGGAAGACTATGAAAATTTACCATCATTTGAAATATATTGGGTGATTTTCAGACTCTTGAGAACATTCTAGAACTTTTTAGAATATTTGAGCACTTTCCCGAAAATTCTGGAACTTTCTAGAACATTTTGGAACTTTTTAGAACATCTTAGCACTGTCCTGAACATTCTAGAACTTTTTAGAACATTTTGAAACTTTTTAGAATATTTAAGCCTTTTCCAGAAAATTCTAGAACTTTCTAGAACATTCCGGAACTTTTTAGAAAATCCTAGTCCTTTTCAGAATATTCTAGAACTTTTGAGAATATTTTAGCACTTTCTAGAAAATTCTATAATAATAATTCTATTTTCTTTCTAGAAAATTATAGAATTTTCTAGATCATTCTGGAACTTTTTAGAACATTCTAGCACTTTCCAGAACATTCTAGAACTTTTGGGGGTATGTTTAGAACTGTATGTTTTTCAACTGCATAGTCATCAGCTCACAGGAGCGAAGATGTACACAACTAAGTTGTACACATGCATTTGATGACTGAATACAACGAGAAACGCACCGATATGAATTGGTATAAAAATCTGTGATTTATTGGTGTTGCGTACAAGAAAATGGCTACAGCTCAGATGGTGCCTTACTAACTGGGCAAATTCTTTTGTGGCACATTTGAATATCATGTACAATTATTCATTTAGTCATTTATAATATGTGCATCTGTAACTAGGGTATTGGCTTCTGCAGACGTTCCCTCTGATTTGTCATAAAAAGTTAATCCTCTCAGAATATCCTGGTACAAAATGGAATGAGTACTAATTAAATTAATGTTTGATACCTACGAGTACGCAAAAATTATTCCCAATGTATTCTAGATATCTATCTTGTTATATGGAAAATATTCTCATTTATATATGAAACGCAATTTAAAACTACTCTCCATGTATCTTACATATCAAAAGCGTCATAGGGGAAAGGCCACACCAAGAAAAATTGCGATTCGATGGTGCCCAGTAGACAGTTCTTTTGTGAGAAAACTTGGGCACTGGCCACCATAGAATGTGTACGATTTTCAAAAGCAAAAATCATACACAGCTCAGTTGTCTACATTTGCATCGTTTGGCAGGAATGGAATGCAGATTCTATGCATAAAAGCAGGTACATAACACAAGAGATATATCCCTGTTGGAAACAACGGAATTTCCACAATGTTCATCATATCATACCAATCAAGCGCACAATTTTTGAAACATTGAAGAGATCCACATTTTCATATCCATTCACCGCGAATGTCTCTATATTTCCATGTTAAATGGTTCTACATCAATTAAATTCAATTCTCTAATGCTAGGTTCAGATACAATTACATTATCCTCAAGTTAAAGTGAAAGTTATTACTTTTCTATAAAATAATCATTTACGTTCTAAATTAGGCACATTTGGAGAAAACGCATGAGTACGCATCTACTAGATTATTTGGAGAGAAACATGCCAAGTGGGAAATAGTACATTTCATGCCCGAGGCTTGGAAAACAGATCATCCTCCCCCACGTAATTGCCATCCTCGCCTCCGGCTCGGAAGGCAATCTTGCACGTGGGGGAGGGTCATATGTGTTCCATGACGAGGTGTGAACATTATTTTTCGTGTCGTGGGACCGGGGAAACGCCATTGTTGTGGCGCGCAGCGCCACGAAAACGGTGTTCTTCAGGTCCGAAGACACGAAAAATATCAATCAAGTGTGCCCGAAATCGAAATAGGTTTCTATGTGAGGCAATCCCCCAAATATGAGGACAAAATATTGCCTCGAAATTTTCGAGGTTGATTTTTTTTTTCAAACAGTACATAGAAAAATATGAAAAATGAGCACAAACTGAGTTGCATTGCTCATAAATTGACAGAGATATATTAAAGATTGAGATTTTTTTTCCTTCCAAACATCAAAATTTTAGAATTAAATTGCGAGGTACTAAAATTTATAGAAAAAAATTTGAAAAACGTATTTTGTTAGGAAATTTTCTCAGCTTTTCAAAAAAAATATTATTTTTCATGTCACGATTTATTTTCTAGTGCAAAACTGGAAAAGAAAGTTTTAATCGTTCATTTCATGCTGTTCCCCATTCTTGTTCTATTTTTTTTTTTTATCGCAAAGCTGGGAAAATTTCCTAAATTTTACATAGTTTTGTTTTTGGTGCTGCGCAGAATTCAGAGGTAGGGGGGGGGGGGGGTGAAAAAAGGTCAATTTGATTTCTTCTGGAAATAAGTTTTATTTTTAATATCTTGAAATCTAAGCCAAATAAATGATTTTTTGTAGAAACCTTTCTTGCAGAAAAAAATGAGATCTACAAAAAAGATTCCTATAAAAATTTGGCTATCTCCATTAGATGCCAAGATATTTGTCAAAAACTCACTTCTAAATTAAGATGTCGATCGGTTTATTCGAAATATCTTTCAATCTAAACCAGATAGAATTTTTTTTGTGAAGATCTTTTTTATGGAAAAAAATAAATGCTACAAAAACGGTTGCTATAACAATTTTTCTATCATCGTTAGATTCAGAAATATTTATCAAAAACTCACACTAAAGTTCAATTGACTCATCCTGTTTCACTTCCCTGTTCAATTTATCGCAGTAATCCCTTGATCTATACCTAAACTCTAACCAGGCCCCTGTAAGTCCTATGGTTCTCCTGCACTGGCTTTCGGGCGCTTAGAGAAGGAAGGTCGAAATTAGGAGCCAAACGGTCTGGAGGGAAGGCTTGGAGGTCGATTGAAGCGTCAAACGGTCTAGAGTGAGGGCTTGCAGGTGGATTCAAGAGGCAAACGGCCTAAGCAGAAGCTCAGAGGTCGATTCAAAGGTCAAACGGTCTAGGATGAAGGCTCAGAGGTCGATTCAAAGGCCAAATAGTCTGGAGGGGAGGCTTAAAAATTGATTGAAAGGTCAAACGGTCTGAACAAAAGGCTCGGTTCCCCGTTCAGCCCCTTAAATCGATTTTTGAGCCATCTCTCTAGACCGTTTGGCACCCTGAATCGATTTTGAGACCTTCTCTCTGGACCGTTTGACCTTTGAATCGACCTCTCAGCTTCCACTCTAGACCGTTTGCCTCTTGAATTGACCACCAAGCTTCCCATCTAGACCATTTGAATCAACTTTCAAGTCTCCACCCTAGACCGTTTGATTTTCAAATTGGCCTCTCAGCCTTCACCTTAGGCCATTTAAACTTTGAATCGACCTTTCAGCTTCCACCCTAAACCGTTTGATCTTGGAATCCACCTCCAAGCCCTTACTCTAGACCGCTTGACGTTTCAATCGACCTCCAAGCCTTCCCTCCAGACCGTTTGGCCACAAATTTCGACCTTCCTTCTCTAAGCACTCGAAAGCCAGTGCAGGAAAATCATAGGAGTTACAGGGGCCTGGTTAGAGTTTAGGTATAGATCAATTGATTACTGCGTTAAATTGAACAGGGAAGTGAAACAGGATGAGTCAATTGAACTTTAGTGTGAGTTTTTGATAAATATCTCTAAATATAAGGAAGATAGAGACATTTTTATAGCAACCTTTTTTGTAGCATTTATTTCTTTCTATAAAAAAGATCTTCACAAAAAAATTCCTATCAAGTTTAGATTGAAAGATATTTCGAATGAACTGATCAACATCTAAATTTAGAAGCGAGTTTTTGACAAATATCTTGACATCTAATAAGGGAGATCGCAAAATTTTTATAGGAATCTTTTTTGTAGATCTTATTTTTTTCTGCAAGCAAGGTTTCTACAAAAAATCATTTATTTTGCTTAGATTTCAAGATAAAAAAAAACTCATTTCCAGAAGAAATCAAATTGACCTTCCCCCCCCCTACCAGTGAATTCTGCGCAGCACCAAAAACAAAACTATGTAAAATTTAGGAAATTTTCCCAGCTTTGCGATGAAAAAAAAAATTAAATTAGAACAAGAGTGGGGAACAAGAATGAAATGAACGATTAAAACTTTCTTTTTCAGTTTTGCACTAGAAAATAAATCGTGACATGAAAAATAATATTTTTTTTGAAAAGCTGAGAAAATTTCCTAACAAATACGTTTTTCAATTTTTTTCCTATGAATTTTAGTACCTCGCATTTTAATTCTAAAATTTTGATGTTTGGAAGGAAAAAAATAATCAATCTTTAATATCTCTGTCAATTTGTGAGCTATGCAACTCAGTTTGTGCTCATTTTTCATGTTTTTCTATGTACTTTTTGAAAAAAAATCAACCTCGAAAATTTCGAGGCAATATTTTGTCCTCATATTTGGTGAATTGGCTCATGTGTATTCTTCATGTTAGTGCCTTTCCATTAGACATTCGCGGCGAATGGATATGATAATGTGGAACTCTTCAATGTTTCAAGAATTGTGCGCTTGGTTGGTATGATATGATGAACATTGTGGAAATTCCGTTGTTTCTAACAGGGATATAACATAAAAGATATATACCTTTTATGTTATGTACCTGTTTTTTATTCATAGAATCAGCATTCCATTCCTGCCAAACGATGCAAATGTATACAACTGGGCTGTGTATGATTTTTCTCTATTGAAAATCGTACATATTCTATGGTGGCCAGTGCTCAAGTTTTCCCACAAAAGAACTGTCCACTGATGGGCACCATCGAATCGTAGTTTTTCTTGGTGTGGCCTTTTCCCTATGACGCTTTTGATATGTACGATACATGAAGAGTAGTTTTATATTGTGTTTTATATATAAATCTGAATATTTTCCATGTAACAAGATAGATGTTTAATAATTTATTGTATCCAGAATACATTGGGAATAATTTTTGCGTACTCTTAGGTATCAACCATTAATTGAATTAGTACTCATTCCATTTTATACCAGGATATTCTAAAAGGATTAGCTTTTCATGACAAATCAGAGGGAACCCGAGTCGAATATTTGGACCCGGCAAATCCTGCCAAATACTATTCCTTTGGAGAACTTAGAGGGATAGATCAAGTTTTTAAAGGTCTCTTTTCCATTGTTTTCGCGACCTGATTTGTGCTGGTTATGTACCGCTTTAGCAGTTGTTAGGTTCAAAGAGGATAAGTGCAAAAACTGATGAGACCTCTTAGATCCTTCACGATGAATTTTCTTTCAGAATTTGGCCAAACCGCGTATTGCTCCCCTCCCTTCCCCTTCCTCACCTTATCCTAACCCCTAACGTTTCATCCCTTGCTTCTATCCCTCTCCTTCTGTAGGCATCTCGCAGGACCCAATAAGTAATGGAATTAACAAACAATCAGACAAATGAATAAATGTTTAGTTAGTTCCAATATAAATGCCTCGAACAATCGAGAAAAGTGTTTGCAAATGTGCATCATAGCTTCCTAAATTATAGATATGTAAAAATCATTTTTATATCTTTGCTCTTCTTCTTCACAGACATCATCAATATAATGGTCCACCGAAAAAAAAACCATGGATGAAAACTGTCATGGCGGCCTGCAGTTTGTGATTCATAATTGGTTAGTCATGGTGATCGCCATGTTGAATTTCATGGGTATGGGGAAATAATGCTCCATTTTCATGAAAAAAAATCGTTTTCATCATTTGAATATGAAAAATTTACGCAATTTTATTAATACACTCTTATTCTATTGCAATTTTTTGATAGAAAATTCCCGGCATTAATTTCACGAATTTTTTGAGTTGTATTTGCTTTCATTTACGATTAAAAAATCCAATCGCAGGCGGCAATCCAATCGACATATTCAAAATAAGGAGAGAAGGTATAAGGTATAAGGGAAAAATGATATGATCAGAACAAGTGAATAAATTACAATGAGACAATTCATAACTATTGAACTTGGAGTTTTGATATGAGGAACGAATTTTTAAATAATTGAATATTCTCTAAGTTCTTTCAAAATCGTTAGAAGAGAAGAAAAAAAAAACACTTGGATTTGATAAAGCAAGTAACGCTGGGGTACAATCGTCATAACGAGGTAATTTATGGCTATGAGAAAAACTACTCACTGTTGTTGTAATCATTCACTGATGTTAGCATTCCTAATGCCCGAAATGTTTTTTTGCCTCTTGATATAATGGATCTGTCGGCATTCTAATGGGTCTTCCAACACTTTAGAGATCTGACATTTTTTCATTATTCAGAAAAAAATAGAGACTTGCCGTCATCGAATTAGTTAAGTGTGAAAATTGAATGAGAGGAGAGGTGTTGTGTATTAGGGTATTTTGGGTATGGATGAGGAGTATATTTTATCGATAGTAGGGTCACTTATTTTTTTTTTGAAAATTCAGGAGCTATTCCTCCAGGCCACCCCGATGAATATCCAATTGAGAAATTGACCAGAAAAACACTTTAAAATATCGAAAAAAAATATCAAAGTCGGAAACTCAAATTTCGCGGACTAGGCCGGTTGGGTTATCTTGCCTTTTGACAGTTGCCCTCACTTTTGACATAGTAGGACACTTTTTTTTTTTGCTGGCGATTTAGGAGGTATTTCTCCAGGACCCCCCGATGAACCACCAATCGAGAAATTGACCAGAAAAACACTTTAAAATATCGAAAAAAAAATCAAAGTCGGAAACTCAAATTTCGCGAACTAGGCCTTTGGGGAGATTTTACATTCCGACAGTTGCCCTCACTTTTGACATAGTAAAACGACTTTTTTCCTTCTCATGATGAAGGAGCTATTCCTCCTGGACTCCCCGATGAATATCCAATCGAGAAATTGACCAGAAAAACACGTTAAAATATCGAAAAAAAATATCAAAGTCGGAAACTCAAATTTCGCGGACTAGGCCGGTTGTGTTATTTTGCCTTTAGACACTTGCCCTCTTTTGACATAGTAAAACGACTTTTTTCCTTCTCATGATGAAGGAGCTATTCCTCCTGGACCCCCCGATGAATATCCAATCGAGAAATTGACCAGAAAAACACTCTAAAATATCGAAAAAAAATATCAAAGGCGGAAACTCAAATTTCGCGGACTAGGCCGGTTGGGTTATTTTGCCTTTAGACACTTGCCCTCTTTTGACATAGTAAAACGACTTTTTTCCTTCTCATGATGAAGGAGCTATTCCTCCTGGACCCCCCGATGAATATCCAATCGAGAAATTGACCAGAAAAACACTTTAAAATATCGAAAAAAAATATCAAATTCGAAAACTCAAATTTTGCGAACTAGGCCTTTGGGGAGATTTTACATTCCGACACTTGCCCTCACTTTTGACATAGTAGGACACTTTTTTTTTTGCTGTCGATTTAGGAGAATTTTTTCTAGGACCCCCCGATGGACCTCCGATCGAGAAATTGATTTAATAAACCTTTTGAAATATAAAAAAACAATATCAAAGTCGAAAACTCAAATTTCGCGGACTAGGCCATTTGGGTTATCTTGCCTTTTGACACTTGCCCTCACTTTTGACAAAATCCCCACGTATAAAAATCTTCCAAACCAAAATCCGGCCATACTCATTTCCCCAAAATGAAGACATTTTTTATTGCTCATCAAGATATATATCCACTAAATTGGGTTTCCCTTTTTGATTCAAAATAAAATGGAGCGGCATTGCGATGTAACGCACTTTTCTGAGAAACAACATCATACTGATATTTACCGAGGAATTAAGGTAGTTATGCTGTGGCATACTCGTGAAAAACAGGGCCCATGGGGTGCATAAGATAAGTGATATACAAGTAACGGGATTTGCATATAATTTATTATAAATCCCTCAACACATCTCTTAAATTCTTCTGAGGTCGAAAATCTTTTGAAAATTTTTTTTTCACATGCATGTTAATAAATTCGTCAAGCCTAAGTTCTGAGTTTACTTGGCCCGTTCCTGCGTCAACACACACACATTCCGTGTGTACATATACGCACTTATTCACACGCGCTAGGCGGCGCAACATTCGTGGCAACGTCGCTTTCTCGTGCATAGAATAAAAGTTACCAGTTGATCGGCCTGGGGAGAGATTTTGCGCGTCATAACAAACAAACAATTTGGACTAGAGGGCGGTAGAGAAAGTGTATTTCATACAGTTTGAGACTGCCCTCTAGTCCAAATTGTTTGTTTGTTACGTTTGTTATGACGCGCAAAATCTCTCCCCTGTGCACTTTGACTAACAATATCAATGCGAAACCACGTATTTCCAAAGATAAAAGAGTACTAGATAAAATCAATTTATTTCTTGAAAGTATAGTCTTTCATGATTATGTTGTTAGGTACTCATTCATCTCTAAAGAGTTACTGCATGAGTATACTGTACTTAAAAAAAAAAAATTATTTCTGATGTTAATACGTTAAGGTAGTTATAGCGTGGATCACCTTTTTTACCGATTTAATGAAATTTTTACTAGCGATAAAAAAGAGTCTACTCGACCATCTCTAAAAATCTGGTATCGATCTGATGTGCAGGAGCCGAGAAAAAAAATATCAAAGTTTGCATTTTCACGGTGCGTTAACACACAGCCCCCTATACTAGGTACCTCCGAATTTACCTTTATTTTTATATTAAAAAAACGCGTTTTACCGTTTTCTCTAAAAACCACCATGTTGTAAAATGATCCTTCACGTATCGTTCAAAATTTTTTCAGATCGATCTGACGCATAGTTAATTAAATAATCATGAACAAAGTTCGAAACTCCCATATACTCTCGACGCTCGTGGACGCATGGAGGGGGGACCGTGTGAATGAGTGCGTATATGTACACACGGAATGTGTGTGTTGATGCAGGAACGGGCCAAGTAAACTCAGAAATTAGGCTTGATGAATTTATTAACATGCATGTGAAAAAAAAATTTTCAACAGATTTTCGACCTCAGAAGAATTTTAGAGATGTGTTGAGGGATTTATAATAAATTATTTGCAAATCCCGTTACTTTTATCATATGCACCCCATGGGCCCAGTTTTTCACGAGTATGCCACGCTATAACTACCTTAAGTATTGTGATTGAGAGTTATTTTGTTGAAGTGAAATAAAATTCTTGTATATCTTACATTTTCTGGAAAATTCATTTATGTTGGAAAATCATCACTCTGTCGGACTAATTCACGCTACCCATCTACTACAAAATTGAAAAAGTAAATTTCTTCGATTTTAGAAGTATTATTTCACGAAAAAAAACCCTGGGCGGTTGTATCCCTGATACAGCCGTTATTTTTACGTGGATACGTCTATGTTACGTAGCGACTTGACAAATTATAAGAGTAATATGAATTAAGGTTGTTGCCCCGCGGCTAAAATACTCGACATTTCCTAATGAAATTTTTATCGTAGATAGCTCAAAGGATTACCTATAAAATGAGCATAGACTGATTTGTCTAACTCGCCTCGGTCCTGAGATATGATTTTTTCCTTTTAACATGTCGGTAAAGGCAATTTCACCTTTTTTATTTTTTAAAAAATCAACCACTCGAGAACTTTTAATAAAAAAAAAACACAGTGTAGAACTAGTGTCAACCAATTTACAATAAAAAATCATGTCGAAAAATCGCTTCATACCCGAGAAATAATTTGACAAAGTCGTGTTTTTTGCCTAATAGTGTAATCAATCTAGACATAAACCGGGAAGTAAAAAGCATGTCGATGAAATAAATACCGTTCGATAGAGAAAAATTCACTGAACTACCCATTAATTTGTCGCACTGCAGAAAGTCCGGGAAGTTATTAAAAAAAATTAAAAACTAATTAATTTTTTGCATGAACGCCAAGAAATTAAATATCTTCACTCAAACTCAATCAATCGTTAAGAAAAAAATACCGGAATGTAGAGGCAAAAACGCTCTACAAAATTGAAGCAATAACCGATATTCCCCGTTCACTCGTTTTCCCGTAATTAATTATTGAATTATTTAATGGTTAAAACTCTAAAAATCGTCAGCTGATTGCATTCGGTCCGCCTCCTTCGGCGCGCGCACTCCCCTCAGAAACGCGCGATGCGCAGTAGATTTAAACGTGCGGACAACTATATACATTATTTTTTTTTACAAATAAAGTTAATAAAAATTGAAAAATGAGAAGGTGGAGGACTCTAGGTGGATTCAAGAGTAATTTCTCCTATGATGGAGCACTCTAGGTGAATTCAAGAGTCATTTTATGTGGACTGGGGGAATCTAGGTGGATTTAAGAGTCAGTTTATCCAAACTAGAGACTTCTAGGTGAGTTTAAGAGTCATTTATCTAATGCTGGAGGACTCTTGGTGGATATTAAGGGTTATTTGGTCTAGTCTGAAGGCCTCTTGGTGGATTCAAGAGTCACTTGGTCTAGGCTGGAGGCATCCGGGTGGATTCAAGAGCCACTTGGTCTAGGCTGGAGGCCTCTTGGTGGATTCAAGAGTCAGTTTCTCTAGTCTGAAGGCATCTGGGTGGATTCAAGGGTCAGTTTCTCTAGGCTGGAGGCCTCTTGGTGGATTCAAGAGTCAGTTTCTCTAGTCTGAAGGCATCTGGGTGGATTCAAGGGTCAGTTTCTCTAGTCTGAAGGCATCTTGGTGGATTTAAGAGTCACTTGGTCTAGGCTGGAGGCTTCTAGATGGATTTAAGAGCCACTTGGTCTAGGCTGGAGGACTCTTGGTGGATTTAAGGGTCACTTGGTCTAGTCTGAAGGCCTCTTGGTGGATTCAAGAGTCACTTGGTCTAGGCTGGAGGCATCTGGGTGGATTCAAGAGTCACTTGGTCTAGTCTGAAGGCCTCTTGGTGGATTCAAGAGTCACTTGGTCTAGGCTGGAGGCATCTGGGTGGATTCAAGAGTCACTTGGTCTAGGCTGGAGGCCTCTGGGTGGATTCAAGGGTCAGTTTCTCTAGTCTGAAGGCATCTGGGTGGATTCAAGGGTCATTTCTTCTAGGCTGGAGGCCTGGAGGTGGATTCAAGAGCCATTTTCTCTGGGCTAGAGGCCCTGGAGGTGGATTCAAGAGTCATTTGCTCTGGGCTAGAGGCCCCCAGGTGGATTCAAGAGTCATTTCTCCGAGGCTGGAGGCCTGGAGGTGGATTCAAGAGTCATTTGCTCTAGGCTGGAGGCCTGAGGTCGATTCCAGAGTCATTTCTCTAAGGCTGGAGGCCTGGGGGGTCGATTCTAGAGTCATTTGCTCTAGGCTGGAGGCCTGGAGGTCGACTCCAGAGTCATTTGCTCTAGGCTGGAGGCCTCCGGGTGGATTCAAGAGTTATTTCTCCGAAGCTGGAGGCCTCCAGGTGGATTCAAGAGTCATTTCTCCGAGGCTGGAGGCCTCCAGGTGGATTCAAGAGTCATTTCTTCTAGGCTAGAGGCCTGGAGGTGGGATTCAAGAGTCATTTGCTCTAGGCTGGAGGCCTGGAGGTAGATTCAAGAGTCATTTGCTCTGGGCTAGAGGCCTGGAAGTGGATTCAACAGTCATTTGCTCTAGGCTGGAGGCCTCGGGGTGGATTCAAGAGTCATTTCCTCTAGGCTAGAGGCCTGGAGGTGGATTCAACAGTCATTTGCTCTAGGCTGGAGGCCTCCAGCTAGATTCAAGAGTAATTTGCTCTAGGCTGGAGGCCTGGAGGTAGATTCAAGAGTCACTTGGTCTAGTCTGAAGGCCTCTTGGTGGATTCAGTACTCTGCGTTGAT